>JAQFYD010001481.1:0-12038 GCA_034694225.1 Bourletiella hortensis
GAACAGATCCCTTTCCAAGTATCATGGAATTATTATATTTTTCATATGCCATCATGTATCCATTGTGCATGATATTGAAATGAAGAAGAGCAAAACATGATAAATTATTTACAGCAAGGCATTTTATTAACAGCAATATAAAACATACACAAATTTCTTTTTACACTTCCATACAATTCTGCTGTAGTTTCCAATGACCATAGGGTAGGCTTTCATTAAATGCTACAAAAGCACGAGACATTGAGAGAGAATGGAAACCAAGCTTCTTAACTTTAATATTGAACAAGTTGTGATTAAAACTACGAATAAGCTGTGCATCTACATACACAATTTCATCTCTAAAAGCTACAGCTTCATATGTACTAAAGTCAATGTTTTTCATCTCTGCCCTCATTATACCCTTCGCACGCTTCTCTTCAGTCCCATCCCCTTCATACAAAATATAGACCTTTGGCTTAAGAAACAATCCCTTCCGCACAGAAAGAGATTCTATCTTTAGTAAGCCTAGCTTTCCTGCGTTCCTTAATTTCAAGTCAGGGATATGGGGAAATTTTTGAAAAAATCCACACTTGTCAGAAATTTTGGAAAAATCAAAGTGATGTTCTTGCTCAACTAATTTCTGCAAAACGGTCTTGTTTGGGTCTCTTATTGAGCAAATAAAAGAGTCAGTATCACTGTAGTAGAAGGATATATCATCTCCAAAAATGTTCTTCAGAATACCATAATAGCTATTGTAAAATATAACTTTTGATCTATCCAAACATGTGGCTCCCAAGACTATAGGATTGTTCAGAACGATGCTGCTGGGTCTTAAAAGTACCATACACACTTTTCCGTTGATTATTTTGAATCCAGTGCATCTGCCGTGCGATAAAAGGTGACGAACACGGAAGCTGCTCTCTGAAAACAGCATCTGAAGCCTCTCTCTGTTGCTCATAAGACTTCTGCCATAAATGCTATTTCCTACCAGCTTTAAAATAAGGTTCATAGCGTTACTCTTCGCTTGTCTTCTCTGCTCAATCGTGAACTCGATCATCTTCTTAAAAACGGGTTCTTCTCGGAAGGAAAACCCCTCCGTAATATCGAGAAGCTCCATCCCGTAAGTAAGATAGAACGAAAGCGCAGAGTGATGTATACAGTAGTCCGTACGATCGTAGCAATGAGCCATTAATCTTGGTTGAGACACGAACGTCTTCGGAATTTTCCCTTGCAGTTTGCCAACTTTTTCCTTGTGGTAATTTGGAAGCTCCGTAAATTGAACACAGTATTTTTCGGGAGCCAGTGGCAATTCTTGAGTCAAGTCTGAGAGCCAGCGCGGATATCTCAAGGAAACCCGTAGGAAATATCCTGTGTTGTTGTGCTGAGCCGGATCGTATGTTTTCCAGTCAATGGATTTAAGTACTGTTGGGCTTACCCACTTGAAATCCCCTACTGGGTACGGCTGACAGAGAGCGGTGGCGTAGAGACTGAAATGAGTAATCACATAATAATTCTATTGTCCCTTTCCGAGGTAATTAAAAAAAAAGTCGCACTTACGAGTTTATATCAAAATAGGTTATATATGAATCCTCCTTGGTGGGGTCGTAATCTGGGAGCAGAGGATTGTTGGCTTCGGCAAATGTCTTGGAATTAAAACATAATCCCCCACGGATGGAATCATTTACAAGCTTGAGCATCTTTCTGTCTCTTATGTGACCAATTTTTGCGTCAGTCTTGCGAAGGAACGCCTGCCAACTAAACCCGCTCAAAGTGCAGGTAAAAAGAGGATCCAGCCCGTAGAGCTCCATGCAAATTGATCGGAAATTCGTGTTGATCATGCATAATAGGACCGTATCCAAGATACAGTATATACGCGTAAATGTTCGCAGATCCTTGATCAGGAATGTCTCGCAAACTTTGTGCACAAGATTCCACTCTTCGTCTGTAATTTTTTCCTTCTTCAAGTCATTATCCCACATTTCTCTGGGGGGCAAGCTATGTCCATCCTTCAAAACTTCTGAGGATGACAAGTACTGGTAGCAATAAGGTAGCTTCTTCAAGAGAAGATCAATGTAAGACGGTTCAAATGTATCCAGATGAGGTAGCATGCTTGGTAGACTTTGCGTGAGCATGTGCCAGTATCTACATCCATCCTTTGAGAGAGCAGAGGAGAGAGAACTTAGGCTCGACGGGAGGAAGTTACAATTATCCAGGAATCTGAGCTTGACTCTACGTGTACCGCATTCCAAAGGCCCACCCTCATATCCAGTTCGGTTCCCAATAAGAGGTGGAAGCGTCTCCACATTTTTCATCATTGATATCTCTATTATCTTTTCACTGGATTTGGCGAGAACTTTTATGTCTTTAAAATCAATTATTGACGAGTCTAAACCGCTTAAAACCAGATGAAAATCAAAATTCTGTCCTCCATGAGCAAGCACGGGAATCTGTAAATACAATATGTAAGAATGTGTGAAAACATCCAGAATTTTTTCAGAACAGAAGTCTTCAGTTTGCCGGAATATTACCTCATACTTGTACCGCACTTTTAAATTGCATTCTCTGCACAGAGCAAAGAGATATTTTCCATCAATATGTCGGTGATGCATCACTTTATATATTGGCTTCTCCTTTGGAAGTTCCGGAATCGATTCCAGTTCCAAGTCAGATAAATCATCGCCAGACCAATCCTTCTCTTCTTGTTGATCTTCTTTCTCCTCTTCCAAATGATGAACATTTGTAAACTCACGATGACAAAACCGACACTCAGTTGCGGATTCAAACTCTAGTAGTTCCTCACGCGTCATCTGAATGAAATTATTTGTGTTTCTAACAATGCGAAGGTATTTTTCTCCCAATTCAAACACACGATGGATAAAGTGACGCACTGGATCCTCTCCGTCATAATATTCCACTTCATTGACATCAAAACTTTCCCCATTCGCAACGGCTACACATATAGCATAGGAAGCTGGTTCATATCTGTACATCAGGGTCGTGTTAGCTCCCTTGTACTGTTCAGAGTTCGGCACAGGCACGGAATATGTTTCCATATCAAATGTAATCACAAATGGATACATTAAGGTCATTTCATGTCTTTTGAACTCGATATATTCATCTTCTTTCGGTAGTCTCTCAATCGGTTTAAAATCTTGAGGTCCCGCACAGATAACAAAGTGATCATACATTTTTTTCTGGCAAGTAAAGCGTCTGAAACATCTTTGACAGAACCACATCCTTTTTTTAGGCCAGGCTCTTCCGAGAAACATGTGAGGGTCGGTAATAGCCACAAAATGTGTGTCATACTTATTATGCTTCTTTTTCTTCACAATAAGAAATAAATTTGCAATTGTTTCACAACTCGCGTCACTTTTTCTCATGATGACAACCTCATCCTTGTGTTCAGTAAATATATTCACAGAAATGTTATTCCTTTGCTCGAAGTTTTGTAAATTATTGTAAATATCGATCTCCGGAGTCACGTCCGTCCAGTCAAATCTACACATGTATTTCTTCCATGTACGGACACTCTGCAGATTCCGTTTAGTCACTTTATTTTTCTCATTAAGTTCTTGCTGTTCTTTCCAAAATACAGAGGCACATACACTCAACTGGAAGCAGATAGGCTCTTTGGTAGAGAGATTTATGTAGCCCTTCCTTCCCTTCATAGGGAAGGGTAGAAAACCTCTCGGTCTCGCATTTTGAAACAAACGGAGCTCACCTATTTTCATGTCAAAAGTCTTCATGCTTTTCACGTACCATTGCGAACTATTTTCAAGGAACTCTTCAAGTTTAACGATAACTTCTGAAGCACTAGATAACAGCATCAGTTCAGCCTCGTATTCCGAATTCATGTCTTGTTTTGACACAAAGTACATTATTTCTTGCTGAAAATAACTTTTTCCGTCGTCGTCAAGCTGCTTTCTTTCCATGAGAATCCCCATTATTATCTCAATTTTCATAGCACTATGAATCTCATAAAGTTGAGCAAGTAAGCGTGAAGCAGGCTCCTGAACGGTACCAAAGGCTTCATCAACATGTAGGGTATTAAGCTCTCCTCTGTAACGGTACAAGGCTACAGCTCCCCGTTGACTACGCGAAATTTCGGCAAATTCTGTTAAATCCAATGGTATGCCGGCTCCGATGTGACCTCCCCGTTGTCCTGGAGTAGTACACTGGTGTAGATGTAATTTATTTACAAATATATTACAATGTTCGCACTGATGGCAAACCTCCACATGAGAATGGAATGCGACATAAGTGTAACAAGCACATTCGCACAGCGGCATGGGGCAATGTAGAACCTGAAAGAATAAAAGTGGATTCAGTGTAAAGCAGTAGAACGCTGATGAGGGTAACTTGCGACGACTTACAGCTCCACGTCGATTTCCATGGTAGACTTTTTCAGGGTAGGGGTAAAGCGAGGACTCAAAGTGTTCAGTGTTGAAGTTCATTGTGAAAAGGATGAGATGGTACTCGGATGACTCTCACCAGAGAAAAGGGTTTTGTTAGAACGAGCATGAGAGGGAGAGTAGTGAGCGGCGTTCATGTTCAGCCCGCACGTGTCCTTATGGATTTCCGTCTCTTCTATTTTTAGTTGCTGTACTCTTAAATGTATAGGCATAAATCGCTCCCTGTAAATCCGTTCTCGGTGTCTGGGTTTCAAAATTTTGAGTAAATGGTGTGATGTCGAATTAATTCGGTCTTTGAAACGCCAACGATCTCGAGCAAAAATTTCCCAGTAAGACTTTCGCGAGTTGGATGATTCTTCATCATCAAGGAATTTGTAGATGGTCACAAGGTTTTCTTCATCAAAGTGAACTTTCTTCATGGTTGAGAGGGTCACACCAGACTCAGCGGAATCTGGAGTGTGCACTGAATTTTATTGTGTAGACGACGACGAAACGGAGACTGAAGAATCCCCCATTTTAGCCTTGCACATGCACACAATTTGCCGCACGCGTTTGTATAGCTTGTCTATTGCCAGCCAACTTGTTAAGCATAATACTAGCACTGAAATATGAAAATATGCATTATATAATGTATATTTGTTTTATATGAAGGGGTCGGGTGTGTGTAAATGGCTTACGTTCAATAATCATACTCTCCTTCTTCCTCAGTACTTTTGTGCCATCCGCCTTCTTCTCCCAGAGTAAAATATCAACTAATCCATGCATTTTATGCATTGCTTCGCGCATTCTACCATAGGTAAATGATCTATCATCCTTGAGCATAACGTGTAGTGAATCTGTAAGATTCTTCTCAACCTGGTCTAATTTAGAGCGCATTTTTTCTGTCAGCTCATCAAGTTCGTCGTATGCAGAAGCCTGCATAATGATGCACGCTATGAAGAACACCGCTAACGCAACCGTTTCTTTACGCATTTTGTCTTCTTTTTCTTCTTCAGCACAGGACGTTGTTTCTTCTTTCGAACAAAGTTGTCGAATGACATCCAGTCTTCAGTTGGTATTCTTTTTATACCTGTTCCAGACTGATGCATGACACAAGAACATGTTGGTAGACTTGGTGTAACAGAGATTGACTCTTCTGTTGGTGGAACTGACCCGCCCTCCATATCATTCACTTCAGGTGGCAATGGAGGGGCGGTGGGCTTTTGTGACTCACGCTTCATTATGTCCATTAGTCGGTCGTACAGGTGCAATTCCAGGACTTTGTATGTCTTCATCTTCGCAGCACAGAATACTTAGGAATTCTTCTTGTAAACACGAATTGGCTATGCTCGCTAGAATAGCTCTCAATGCTGCACAATCTGCTCGTAGAATGTCTCTCCACACCCCTTCAGGTGCGTCGAGTAGTTTGTTTCTTAGGGTTTCCGCAAGTTTAATCGCACAGCTGCTGCGAGTAATTTTGTCGACATTAACAACTGCTTCCACAACTGCTTGAAACTGATCATGCGTACAATTATTTATTATTCTTCTCAATGATTTCACGTTTGCGGTGGCACAATCAATAATGAAGTTCACCTCTTGCAAGAACAATTTACTCATTCTGCATAGACGACTGTATCCGAACTGGGAAATAGAGATGATCGGACCCAATACTTATACTTCTTTAGACGCGGATGAAATATTAGGACTAAATATCCGTATTCACTGCGAGTTACGGCATCTTCATACGCTTCTTGCAGGAACTTTACCTTTCCCGGACATATCTGAGCTGCAATTCGGCTCATTATACTACGATCTCTAGCGAAATCATAGATTATGGTCACCTGACTGTTAATACTAATGTCTCTCAGACCTTTCACGAAGGGGTTTTGAAGAATAAGTATCACGGAAATTGACCTATATATTTTTCAGACCGTTAGACATGTGTATGATTTAAATGACGATTGTTTTTCTTACCTATGATGACTTGCCCTGAGGAAGAAATTCGTTACAAGCTCCCTCTTAGTTTTATCTGACACTAAATCTTGCTGAAAATCGTCGATTATTACAAGATGCGGCCCACTTTTAATCTTATCAATTTCAAATAAATCATTCGTGAACCTGACATTGCCATCAGACGCCTCAAGCTCACAAAACTTTTCTTGAAACTCGCTATACACATATGTTACTTTATCAATTGCTTCACTGTATAGTTCTTCACGTCTTTTAATCATGTCGAACGCTAGGAAACTCTTTCCTGATGACGTTGGTCCACAGATTGTGACTAGACATGGATGGGGAAGTGTAAACGTGACCTCATCCATCTTAGAATGCTCAAAATACACTAAGTTACATGATAAAACATCATGCGAATAAATAGGCAAGATGATTTAAATACACATGCTTTTATTACATAAATTCAGAACACGCAATTCTACATTTACAATTTTGAATCTTCCCATTACAAGGGTAATCTCTGCAAGGCTCCAACCCTGGGATTTGACTGACGAATCTACGTACAATGTTATCGTTTTTTCTCACACTATAGCTATAATTATTATTAACAAAGTCATGATAGCTTACACCTAAGGCTCTGTTATACAAGAAGAATAGACAATGATTCCCACAAACACTAGACAGAGCTGACTGATATATAATACAATTTTCTTTAGTTATTGCTGTTGGTGGCACTTGAATATTCCAATAGCGGTAAACCGGAAGCGAAAATGAATCAAAATATTCCATTACGCCCTTTTCCGGCAACCAAAAAGCAATCCAATGCTTTCCAGGGTCTTTCTCCAAATCAGTATTGCAAATAATAGCAATCGGATACTTTGTAAAGTCGACGGTGCTGTACAATGTGTCCGCTGCAGTGACGTAATAATTCACGTTCAATCTGCTGCGACTGAATAATGCATCCATGGCTCTGAGTAGCGACGACGTATTCATGTTACGAGTGTTAACTTGTTTCTTCCAATTTCCAAAACAGATTGATACATGCAATATATAATTGCATTCACCGGTTCATCGAGAGGCTCACCGAACTTTAATGACAGCTTCACCTGCCCAGTTCTTGAGAGAGACAATGCATTCCCTGAATTTGGCAGTAAACTAAAGGCTGTCAAAACGTTGCCTGCAAGAACACACAAAATTTGATTAGTTTTTAAGAAACATTTCACAATTTTACCGAATTTTATCAAATTTTGTATGTCCTTGCCTTCTTGATAATTATCCCGATCCAATCCGTTTCCTAGCTCAGCGTTAGCAGCGGTCTGTCTGAGCGTGTCCAAGGCTAGAAGGAAACTGTCACGCGATTTAGATGTTGTATTAATAAATGAGTAGTTCACGGTGCGTGCTTCCAATCCCTCTCCAGACCATGTGAGAGTCATCTCACTGATTTTCTTATGCTGAAAATTAACTGGGCTCTTCTTTAAACTTCCTAGCCAGCCCTTTTGAGACACGAGCCCCACCACAATCATTTTGGGGATTTTTCCTAAAATGAAGCTCTCACTCATATGGGAGCTCACCCCTTGCGGGATA
The DNA here is from genome assembly GCA_034694225.1 of Bourletiella hortensis. NCBI lineage: Eukaryota > Metazoa > Arthropoda > Collembola > Symphypleona > Bourletiellidae > Bourletiella > Bourletiella hortensis. The sequence goes on from JAQFYD010001481.1 coordinate 7,908, forward strand.
GAGAATGTCTTCACTTCTCGGTCAATCATTGGAAACTTGAGAGTTTGTCCTTTCTGAAGCAGCTCGTCATGCATCTTTACGACAGCGTCAGTTATCGGTCTTTTAGATACATAAAGCACGGCTTCCTCCAGATTGATTCGGTAAGGACATCCAATAAACGGCGCTTTAGTCTCAACGTTTGCATCCAAGCAGAGCTCTGGAAGATTGCGACGCAACAGAAGACGAATCTCCGTCCCCGGAGGCATCAATTTTGTCTGAGTGAATACGTTGCCTACAAGCTTTCCGAGTAATGCAAACTGCCAAGAGTTCTGAGTATGAGCTACTCGTCTTGAAAATCCATTAGGTTTTCCACCTGAATGTAGGACATAGTCTTCTACTTCTTGGTCTGGATACCAAAACTCGGACTTGAGATCATGCTGCTTCTCTATTGGGTTGCAGGAAAGCAGGCGAGTAATGTGGGCAATTGTAGGGTAAAACGGAGAGTCCATTACTAAAGTCCCGTTTATAAATACTTCTACATGAGAAAATAGATGCTGGAAAGCAAGATTGCAGGGCGCGACGATATCCGTACTGTCACAGAAGGTACCGTCCTGTCTGACTACTCTTGCAAGGATAGACAGCTGGGTATTCTTGAGATCAATATATCCATACTGATCAGCAGTTATCAAGAACTCTATAGGAGCGTAGGGCTCCTTCAACGACGTTATGGGAAAGTATGGAACCTTTGCTGTGATGCGTGCTTGGGACACATCAGTAGCAGGAAGTTCATAACTCAAATCTGAATTAATGTATTGAGCTGAACCCTCGTAGATTGTTGGCTTTTCGGAAAAAATTGAATTTCCTTCCATGGTTACTTCCGTTTCCTTTTAACACACTTCCTTTTCTTTTGACCAGAGCCAAATTGAATAGTCCTCCTCCTTGAGCGTTTAGCTTTTGAATGACTCTTCTTTTTCTTGTTTGTCCTCTTTTTAACCTTCCGTAATCCTCCACCAGTCAAGGCACGCTTCTTCCTCCTCGGTGCACTTCGTTTTGCTTTGGTAACACCGACAGTAGCGGTTTTCTTTAAAGGTATGTAGAACGTGGACTGAACTGGGTCCAAACCTGCACTTCCTCCACTCATTTCGTTGTACGTCTTTACACAACCACTTCCAGATTGAATCTGATGGCTAGGTTCTAACACACAAGCTTTTTCATCGCAAATAAATTCTCTCATCTTCAGTATTTGGGTCGGAACTCCAATACGACTGACACGTCCTTCTTTTTAAATGCCACAGGCTGTAGATGTTCATCCAAGAACGTGATGCGTATCTGATTGACTTGTGAACTACTCAAAGGCAAGTACTGTACTGGCTGAAACTCTATCTCGACTTCTGTATTTGAGTCGTAATTAATTGGAATTTCTCGAAGGTAATTCACATGTGTATTTCCATACGGCATCTCCTTTACTATATTGCTACATATCAATAGCCTTTTGGATTCTCCCGTGATTGGTGCAGCACGTGCTTGTTTTTCATCAGTGTATTCCGTCTCTTCTTCTTCATGAACTAGTTCCGCGGTAAGCGGCGTCCTACTTCCAGATGTAAACTTTTTATCCTCTGCAATTCCAAAGTACTTGGCAAGTAGCTTAGGAAACATAATCTCAATGCCAGTTGGAATTTCATTTAGAATCAAGTTTCCACCCTCATAGTAAAACTGCACTGGAAAATCTTGCATCCTCATGTCAGTAAATGCACCATTGAGAGCGTTCAAGACATTCTGTAATTCCGTTGTTTTCGGTTCTCTCATTATTAGTTCAAGCGGTGAAAAGTAGTAGTAGTGGAAGTACAGATCAGCTTCTGCGGAAATAGCGTTGTATTTGTTCTCATCAAAGGACGCTTCAGATGTGTGTGTCCCTACAGGGAACTGGTCCATTTGAAATCCGAGACATTCTTTTATTTCCAGTGGCAAAACTACGTAATTCCTTGGCTCAGCATCTTCAACACTCATAGTGGCCCTCATATTTTCATCAAAGGAGAAGCTCAACTTGAATCCATGGAGTGCTAATTTCCGAGTCGCCTCATCAAAATAATTTCTATAACCCTTCTCTGGATCTTTCCGCACTTTACTCACAGCTTTGAACTGCTGATTCAGAGTGATCATGCTTTCCCGGCTTGGAAACTTTACAATCGTTATCGTCAAATCCGTATTCACATTCAATCTCGTAAACTCTTCGTCCGTCACGAGCTCACTTCCAACATATGATCCACTAAGGAACTGATTTCTACGATGCCCCAATAAGGTTGCTAAACTGGGTGAAAGTAGCAGCATTGCTTCAGGATCTAACGGCTCATATTTCACTGTAAACACTCTAGCTTTTGCCGATCCCAACCAAAATAGCAAAGCTCCAACTGGTGATCCAATTTCTTTATTGAAACGATCGATAAATGCAGTAAAATCTTCTTCATCTCTCTTGATAACGGGGAATCTGTTCAAAACCTGAGGCTGTCGGTATTCTGGGAACAACGGTCCTGGAGGTGGGGGTCTCTCATGAAACTTCATCCTCTTCTTGACGACACGAGTTATTTTCCTCGACTCATGCTTTGCAACAATCTCAGTTTCCCGCTTGTTGGGAAAATAGGTAACTCTTCTCAACCCAACTTCATACCTCTGCTGAGGAAATTTATAAGGCGGGAACATCTGTTGAATGATGTCACTGCGGTCATTATATGCTGCGTCATTACTCGAGCTCTTCAGAACGCAGACGATGGTTTCATCCTCGGGTTTTTGTTGTGTAAGACTCATGCTTCTTCCTTTTCAAGTTCCTTGGACAGCTCAGGATCAGCTAACACCAATTCTTTCTCATATAGGGCCCCCAACAGGACCTCCGGCTTTTTATTCTTTGAGGTATCCCCCTTCAGGTCCTCAAGAATATAGGTGTAAGGGAATGTTGGTAATACTTTAATCACTTTAAATGCTTCTCTGGTCCACGATTCACTGTAACCTGTCACGTCAACGTCCAAGTTAGTAATGAAGACTTACATCTTCAAGCTGTTATTTATATTACTCACCTTTCTCGAACTGCAGTTTGGCCTTGCTGATCCTCACAAGGTCCCCTACTTTAAATTTTGGTGGTTTCCGGGGTCGCTTTTTCTCTGCAATGTAACTCTTATACATTCGCTCCCAAATCTCATGCGCATTCTGCGGTGTCACTTTATTAGGTGAGGTGCCTATTGTTCTGTGAAAACTCGCGTTGTAACTGCGTACAAAATCTTGAAGCTTATCTGTGAAGCGTCTTGTCTTTTTCTCAGTCATGTGACGAGAAAGTCGAGCGTACAAAGTACGTATGAATCTTTCTGCGAATGCTGATTTAATGTGTGAGTAGGATGTGATCCACTTGATTTTCTTTTCCGTGAGAAACTTCTTAAAATCGGACGAAAGATACTCAGACCCGCGGTCAGTGAATAGAGTTAAAGGGGTAGTTCCTGCTTCTTTGATTATAGACTTGAAAGCTCGAATCATTGAGGCTGACGTTTTGTCCTTCAACGTGCGTACATAAGCGTACTTTGAGAATGCGTCTACAACAACAAGGAGGTAGTTTACTTTGTTCACCCTTGCATCTTCTGCACTTAGAGCCTTTAAGTCACTTGCCCACATTTCATTTATAAAGTTAACCATGATCTTTCTACGAGGAAACTTGTATCTAATATCACCATGCAAAGCGTATCCACGAAGCTTTCGCAACTCCTTTGCAACTTCATTCTGATCCTTCCACTTTGTCCTGTTTTTAAGGAAACCAGACAGACCAGAATAAGATCCTGAGTAAGTCTGATTTAAATAGCTCTGCTTTATTGTAGACATCTTACTTCTTGAGCAACGCCCCTCTCATTCAGGAATGAGGTGGGACGTTGCGCACTGCATGATTATATGCAGTGAAAAGAGCGCTACATTCAGAAGGCTCAAGAGTCCGTATTTCTCCCTTCTCACGCGCAACTTCCCTCTATGCACCCTTTAGTGAAGCCACCCCTTACATGACAACCTCATCTCCCTCCCTTGTGTGGCAAAAGCCTATAGCCACACATAGCAGTGCCACACACGACGGCTATTGTCTTTCGTCATAAATATCGGGTCACATGCGCTTCAAATACACAACAG
>JAQFYD010001482.1:0-12035 GCA_034694225.1 Bourletiella hortensis
AAATAAATACTGCCTTGGTTTTTATCCTACCTTGCCCATTCATTTCGCCAACCCTAACTTACTCAGCATCAGAATAATAGCTACAGCTATTCTCACCCGTTCACTATTGATTAACCACGATGAAATTGTGACTAATTCTCTAGCAGGTGCCAAAAACTTGGGCTAGTTTTGCGTTAAGAAAATTACGAAAATATTTGTAGACAGCAGTATAAATTCTGCTGAGAGTAAAACCAGTATTAGTAGTTCATACCTTGAACCGTCACCTATATGTTTATTATTATTATTACGATTATTACTACTGACATGCGTGGGGTGACCTTTACGACTGCACTTGTAGAAGAAGAACAAGTAAAAAGCTTTGATTGAGGAAAGGAATCCTTGCGATTTGTATACATACGTAATTTTTTATTGTGGAAACATAAAATGGGAAATGGTAACAATTATTCTCAGCCCACTCACAATAAGGAGCCAACTTGTGATAAGAACAAGAGAGAGAGTGGGAGTTGGCTTTACAAATCGGTGTCGTCCCAGGTCAAAAAAATCAATGAAATATCTCCTTCTCAATGTTGCCATATTCGTACTTGGTCCAACTATGCTATCGCCATAGGCCAGAGGAAGGATAATATTCAACTATTGCTCGGTAGTCTGAAAAGACCAAGATTTTATGTATTTGTTGGCCGTGTATCAGCAGTAGTGAGAAAAGACGTATGAAATTGTTCCGGAAATCTGTACCCCTGACCGATCAACAACCTACCGAGCTTATCAGTCACTTTGCGCAAAAAAATTGTCTTCTCAATGCTATCTGCCGCTGTCGCCTCTTGTTAGGATCCTTATAGTATAGCTGTAGCTATAGCTACGCCCATGGCATGTAGTGCATGTACAGAGTAGTGGGAACCGGAATAGTATAGGAGGGGAAGAAAATTGGAAAAAGTTAGAACTATTATCGGCGAATAAAGGGGAAATTTTTCAATCTCTTATGGGAACGGACCACGGGAAATCCCTAGCTGGAAGGCGTGTATAGGAATTGTATGTGGCCATAGGGTTGTTGAAAAGAAGAGAAAGTTTTGTACAACTTCTGTTCCTAAGTAATAGGGCTACCCTTGAAAATTCTGTCATGGACCTAATGTGTCTACTACACACATACGTAGCTACTCTTCTCTATTTCCATTTCGAGATAAGAAGCAACTCTTTATACACTTTCGGTTAGAAACCAAGTCTTTTTTCTTCTCCCATTCTCTCGTTATACACTATTTTATCAGTCACTGACAAATCTCCGACCTTAACAATCCGCATGTGTGAGACGTTCTCGGGATTTTATTGGCTCCAACCATTCTTTCCCCATTCTGCTCCCTTTACGCACCATGGAGCAATAGCTTCATAAGTATAGCGGACATGGCCTGCACACTAACGATGGTAGTGATGATGTTCGCCTTCTCTCTCTCCGTCTCTCGCCAATGTTAACAAACGTATACTTAGAGCGTACTAGAGTCTCATTCTGGATTCTTCACGGCCAGCAGGAGCATAAGGGTGCGTAATCGGAACCAAGAAGCATGAGAAGCTATAAAGGGTCACCCGAAAATAAGGATAGAAAATGACATAAATTTTCCCCACAAGTATATAGCTAATGAATACAAGCACCTATAAAATCTAATAGTCATAAATTTGTAGGAGCGGACAATGGATGAACCATCGGGTGTTGTTGGTCCTGTAGCTGCTCCTGCCGTACTAACTAAAAATGAATGTGTACCTCGGGGGGAATTAATGCCGACAAATGACCTCAAGTATTCTTTAACCCGTTCTTTCTCATACGGCACGTTTGAGCACAGTTCTGCCTGGGCTGAGTGAATGTTCGCAAATCATGAAATACTGTTTTCAAACAGTTTACTTTTACACACCATTTTTTAACCCCTTACAAATGTGCCACTCATGACCATCATCATCATCATCTCACTGCGCCTTTAACGAGACATGACGGGCGTATGGCTCACTAGAAACAAGCCCACAAATGCAATATGTGTTCCTTTAAAAACACATTCACAGACTGAATAATATAAAAGCGTTAACACAAAAGTCAATTCCGCACCTCACTACTGCTGCTATGTGTGTGAGTTTACGTGTCGCTTATAACAAGGAGTTTTTAGAGGGAGATGGAGAATGCAGAGAGGGAGATTCAGTCATTTAACCCGAAGCATGTACGGACCATAAGCTATAGCTACGTAAGTTGGTTGTTGCTAGCCCAGCCATTACTCCTTCCTATGTTATTACTGCTAGATAAAATGAGTATATACGGTGAACACCTTATATACACATGAAAGGAGGCCTCTATACTCACCGCAGCAGCAGCAGTTTGTTTCACTAGTGAATAATACTTAGTTATACTTACGTAACTAACTGGCGTCCAACTGGAAAGGAACGAGGAAGAAGTAGAAGAAGAATAACACACGAACGAACGGTAGGGAGAAAGATTTTTTTGCTTATAGCATCTAGTTTGGTGTTTGTATGGAAAGAGTACGAGAGAGAGGAGAGAGAGACCTATAATTTCCCGAATAAACTGTTCGCAGCAGGGCATAAAGGATAGGGGGAAATCGGTTTTATTTCTCTCCTCGGACTCCGTCGGAAGAACCCATTGGAGCGGAGTTGGTCGAAACAGGCGGAGAGCAAAGTTTCGGGCGGAGCATGTCGGAAGAGCGAAAGAAACGCTGCTCCCACTTTTAGTTCCAACCTCAAACCCTTCCGACCAACTTGTCCAATTTTCCTCGCGTTCAGCCTCCAATATTATTACCTTAACTTGCTTACATTAACACTACAGACTTTTCTTTCTCCTACGCTTACGCACCTATACATGCATCATGTAAGTACAGTTGATATTTGTTACACCTTTATATCTTGCTTACTTGCTTGCTAGCAGCTATGGTCGGGGCAGAGGAACAATGAGACAGATGCTTCATTCAAGCTTCCCCAAAGAGTGAATATAACAACGTTGTATACAAGGCTGCTAACACGCTAGCTATATTAAGTGTGTACTGAATGAGTGCGTGATTAACTTTATGAACGAGACAATGCTTTTAGGTGACCAGCATCTATATTATGATATTCCCTCATAATAATAATAATATTCCACACAGTTTTGGTATGGAACGTAGCACTTGACTGGTTTTATTATAATGTGGTATTCCACAATTACTTTGGACCTAAGAACTGGAAGATCTTAAAAAATTGAGGACGAATGAGGGTTTTTCATATCTAAAATCACTGGCTGCTCAAGTGAACCATTTGTGTTTACAAACAACACTTCTTCATGTCACTTGATTGCATTTACATGAGACAGCTTGAGAAAATACTGAGCAGCTATATTGATTTTTGTCCATTCTACGGATGCTCCTGTTATGAACGGGACTGAAACGGTAGTGGTTTCATTATATGTAAGAAAAGAGTTTCACAACTTTCAATTTAGCCAAGAGATGCCCCAGTTTTTCGCAAAGGTAACGCCTTTTTGTGAGCCTGAAAGCCTCCTGGGATGGATTATGGTAGAGTTGATTGGACAACATAAGCCTTGAGAATGAATCATGAAAAATTGGATGGGAAGGAAGTAGGAACTACTATGTAGAATGGCAGCAAGATGTTGCTTATAAGTAGACAGATGGGTCGTCGTAGCTGTATATACACAGGCCGGTGAAAAATGGAAGAGTATACTCCTGAACGCTTCTCTTATTCTTCATGTGAATACAAATCGTGTGTCTCTGCATCATCGTCATCATCATCATTGCCACCACCACCATCATCACTGCAGATGATATGGATGTGTATTAGACGACTACAGAAGAAAAAGAAGAGGATAGTAGTAGTAGTAGTAGTCGTAGTAGTAGTAATAGCATTAGTATTAAAGATGCTTTATATCAGTAACATATAAAGAGCCATACTCATCCCTTCTGGCTGCAAAAATCACTAGTCTACTCCTTGTCATATGTACTTGGTATGGTAGAGAGTAGGGGCCCATGAAGAGCGTATAGCAGACCGGTTGTGTGTGATGTGAGTGCGAGTGTCTGGTACAACAGTAGGAGCACATCAGAGTTAGAGGCCAGTTTTGAGGAGGGGGAACCAGCATTCGCACTAGAACCTCCACAATAGTTTTCCTCTCAGTTTACTTTGGTCTGTCTTGGCAAAAACTCGCATATGGGAACTGGACGAGCAGATGAAACACGTGCAGTTTTAACCTCTTTTTATTATCGATCAATTTGCTACCCTTTTCGACTTTATAATTGACTCTAATTATTTACAAAAGTCAATTTTTCTTCTCTACCTCCAAACACCGCAGTTCCCCAAGTAGAGTGGAAACAACACACAAGGTTTGGAATTTGTTCAGACTATAACATCAGTGTAAACAGTACTGCACGAGTCAGGATGAAAACAAGTGAAAGCATTGATTTCAAAGTTACTCTTATTCTCGTGAATCAATAGAACAACATCAACTTACGGGGATTGAAGTAACAGGAGGAAAAATACTATAGTATTGCATGTGAAGTGTGTTATCCATGTTCGTGAAGACTCGCTAGCTAAGCAAGTAGTGAAGAGTATACCACGCGTGTCCTCCTGCATTCATTGATTCATCGGGCTTTGTATGTACAGTGAACAAGTTGAAAAGGCTAAGTGGACATGAGCACTCAGTGTCGGGACAACAGTATAGTGGTAACATCTCTTTAGTTTGACACAATGTTCAGCTCCTCGCTCCATTCCCACAATCACTTTATACCAAATAGCACCAATACTCCAGTCATTTAGTCACTTACTGAAAACGACGGGTGCGTTAGTCTTCACTGCTATTGGCTTGAACCAATCCCCACGACCATCTGTATGAGAACGACTACTAAAATTTTTAGCATTCCGTGCTTTATGGTCCGACTCATCAGTGTCTAGAAAAAACCAAAAGTCAGTTCTGTGACTCATACGTTTCAGTTATATACGAAATTAAAACCAAGTCTGACGTCAAGTCAGGCGTGAGAATCAGTTTGGTAAATCATGGTGAATACCTTGTGTTCAGCAGCAAATAAGTGATCATCAGATGATAAGAACAGCAGCCTAGGATTTCCCACACTTAAAATAGTGTTGACATTAGAGTGAGTGCAAGTTTTTAAGAATTTTACGAGTAGCTTGTGCTGCTAAGAAGTTGGAATATTCTTGTATGAAACCCGAAGATCGTGACGTTCTAAAAAAGATAATGAAAATGTCCGACTCGGAAATTTCCAAGGCGGTGACGGAAGAAATAGACATGGAGGAAGAGGAGGAAGGAACTTTCGTGGATACATCCGACGTAGAAGATGAGGAGGATGATGATGTTATTGATGAGTCTAAAGGTGATGAGAGGGAACTAGAACTCAATCATCATCGTGCGATGAGCTCTATTCAGGGGAACAAGACTGAGAAAAAACTCTCATTTAGTGTAGCATCTCTCCTGGGTAAAGATGACAAAGATAGTAGTGATGACGGGAGTGCAGAGAGAACCTGTTACAGGTAAATTTTACATTAATAAAATCATTATTGTTAGTAGCTATTACAATTATTTTTGTCTGGCCATATTCATCATTGCCTGTATGTTACCCTAGTGCAATTATTAAACCCTACCATTCATCCCGCATATGAAGTTGCGGAAAGGAATGGAAAATTAGTGTTTTGCCTCTATCTCCGACCAGACTTTGCTGCTCCGAGTTTCGCAGGAACCCATAATTATTATCGTTTATGTAAACTTCCTCATGTTGTACTATACCGTAACTGAACTGCATTCTAATCAATTACCACTACTGCTTACATCAAATTAATGGCCTTTGGAGTAAAGCGCAAGAGGATTTTCCTGCCTTGGACCGCAGGAATGGCGTAGTATGGCCCCTAATATACAGCTACAGACCTGCTAGCCAGGAATATTTGAGAAAATTTTCCTTTCTTTACGTTCCATTCTACACGCGTCTCGTCCTCGTTCGGCGGCCAAATGACAGTGACAAATTTATTGGGGTTTTTACGAGCCTGCTGAAAAGTCGGACAATATGAAAGAAACTCCCAGCTCCTTATTTACAAACAGACAAAGTATTATTATCCAGTCCTCATAGCGTACAATGCTTGCCCGTCCAGATGGACATCAAGTGACTCCAGTACACTGATTATTTATTGACTTGCCAGACGAAATACCTTTAGAGCTGAGGAGGTATCGAGTACTCAATAAAACCAAGTTGCCCTCAACCTGAAGTCTATTGAGCATTTTAAGAATTCCCATCTTTAGTACTTGAGTTCATAATACTACTATGGATTATGCTCTACAGTCGATCATGTCAGCTTTCGGTTTGAAATTATTGGGGTGTGCCAGAAAAACTGAATGAAATCACAATTGCTATTATGGTAGTGCTGCTCATGTAACTCATGACCTCCGACAGTTCCCTTTGTGTGCTGCAGACAGTTTTTTCGGCTTACAAAGCATATGAAGTACAATATCATGTGATCGCATTACGGTGACATTTTAAATGCTGAAGTGTTTGTCAACTGGAGCGCTGGATACAAGCAGTATTTCATTCTAAATGGAGTAATATAGATTGCATAAGACTTCTTTAAGCTCTCAGGTCCTTTATGTTTCCCTGGCTACGATCACCTTTGAAATTCAATCCTTTCTTATGAAGTAAGTGGAAAAGTTTAAAGAACCGAAAGTAACAGTATAATGACCTTTGGCTACTGCTCCTCCTCCGCCCTCCAATATGATCTGACCTGTATGGATATAAAAGTATGGAGATTACGACTTGTAAAATTAAACGTTATCACATTAGCTACTACTCTTCTTCCCGTGAGAATATTTTCCTTTATTTTGTGGCTGTCCACCCACCCTCTTTGACGGAATCTATAGAACTCATTGGGATTTTATGAGTCTCATCCAAAAGAAGCTCTTTTTCTGGTACATGTGTGTTACAATAATTTTTCCCCAAACATTGGAGTATGTTGTACAGAAGTACTTAAATATGTTTGAGCTTTGGTTGTCGGTGTTTATTTCTGCTATTATTATTTGTACCCGTGGGGTCAAATGGAATGATGGAGGGGTATGAAACAGAGAGGAAAAAGACAGACACGTCAAGTGTGAGATCCTCTTTTTCCGATTTAAAAGTCTGTCTCTCTCCAAACGCCGATTTCAATGGTCAAGCTAGAGTAGCTAGCATTCTATATCTCGTCCTATTCAAAAGTTCTCGGCTCCTTTCGTATTATATGTCAGGGAAAGGGCTTCTTACTATGTACGAAGAATGTATGTGGATACAGAAAGAGAGAGAGAGACAGAGGGAGGGACGAAAGTGAGTGCGTGTGTGTGGCTATTGAATTGAATTTGAAAGCAATTGTGAGACAGATATGAGCAGCAGCAGTTACAGTAGTGTGCGTACGCATTTTGATTGACATCTCCATGACAGTTGACCCAAGTTTCACAACAGCTCGCTACTGCGGAGGACAACTTGATGCCCATTTTACTTTATTTACCTACACGGTTTTTACAATGTGTAATCAATGTTCCCAAACGATATGACAAAGTAAAACAAAATGAAAGTAATAGCAGGCTGGGGGCTTACAACCGTGGCACATTTAATTAACAGGCTAACATTGTTTCGAGTTTTCCCATGTCTGCCTCTATTTTCTAAAATTTTTAAACAAACAACCTATAATTTGATAGAGCAATTTCTGTCATAAGTGTTGGATGTTTGAGCATGTTTTAAACGGCACGTGTCCTTATGTGTCTCTCTTCATTGGTTCTAACCTAAGTCTGGATTAAAAATATACCCATACATTATGCCGCTATTATTCCACGCGCCGAAAGTTCGGTCAACTTGGGATGACTTGACCTGAAGGGCACTTGTCTCTCATGGTAGCTGTGGCAGACATAATTACATTTAAACGGTCAAAACGATTAGAGACAACCCGGTAGTCCTGGGCTTAATTTGGTCTCTCCACTCTTGGCTACCGTATGAAATCATGTTTGCACATGTGGGAGATAATTAAAGGAGATGCGCTATTGGTTCGGCCATGGTTCATATGTAATTCGATGGAAAACCAATACGGAACATATTGCAATTAAGATAAAATTAGAGAAAGGTCGGAGAAAAAATGTACGGAAGCTCCACGTCCGCACAAATTTCCACAGTGACAGCCAGTCCTGTTCACGAAGGTATGTATTTCCCGGTAACGGTTGTTTACCTCGTCTCTCTTCTACACCACAAGCAAACAAAAAAATCGTAGCTCTAGCCGCGATTTATGTTCCGTGCTTAGATTGGCTCAAACGTGCCAATTTTTTTCATGCCATTACGTGAAACTTGTCGAAGGGAACTGACTCATTGTGTAAACAACGGGAAATGGCCTGCTGGTCATCAAATTGACTCCACTGATTATACCGTAGGTTCATCTTTGTTCAGTGGAATGGGTCATAAAGAGTAATCAAAAGTTATCAGAAAATATTAGAAAATGATGAATAAACGACAAATGGTAAAATTCACTATCATCTTCTTCTCCTCAGTCATCGTCCCTACTACATGGAATATTTGACTAAAGTATACCGTGCAGGGAAAAACTATAACCAGAATCTGCTACTACTATAGCGTTGCCTATAATTTGCTCCTCTTAGATATGGAAATAGCAGCCTTTGAGACACGACATTCCACTCAAGACAAATGTATCTGACTCACCGAGAAGGAATAAAAATGAGATTTTGGCAAAGTACATAACTGCGTAAAAGGCCCAGCTGAACTCACATAAAATGACAACTGTCTGTCGGAGAAAATCAGAAAGTTATTTGATATGGCATGAAAAATTGCTGAAATTGTCCTATGTTGTTATCTACCAATAGATTTGCCGGTCTTTAGGTTAACCCCTGGATAACCTAAGGAGATTTAACAGCATAATTTTAACTTTTTACATGTTTCCAAAATGTCAAAAATCACTTGACTACAGGTTAAGTTATAGCTGTGGCTAAGTGTTGCCTTCATCCGTCATTTGGCAACACAATTAGTGTCTGATGCTTCATCATAGGCAGGGCTGTATATGATATACACAAAATCAGATAATTCTGCAATGAATCCTGCGCATTACTGACGTAAATCATAGTTAATAATATGCTTAAGTTCACACTAGACACATGATGATCTGCCTAAGCACGAAAGTATGGAAACCAAATTATGTGTTTGACAGTTAGCTGCTACAAATTCCCTGTGAAATTTCATATTTCTACAACCATCTAAACTCTAAATCACGAATCTAATTATGTATCCATGGAAATGATGCATAATAATATAATACAGACGCTGAATTCGGAAGCAAATTCACTTACTCGTTCTTGCACTGTAGTAATGCATTCAGTGGACGAAGAAATTGCCCCAATCACTGCTAATTTTCTCTCATAATTTTACCAAATCGAAGACCCTCAGACGGCGGTAATTGACTAGAATGCAATGTTACGGGAACAAATTGATACATTTCTTGAAGTTTTGTGATAATTTTAGCCATTGAGACATTTGATTTTATCCTGTCACTACAGTGCTTAATGGAAATGATTACTATGAAATTATCTTATTTACTTTTTTTTACAGTCAAGAGGAAAAATTACTAGCGGCCGTGCGGAGAGCCAATTCGGCTTTTAGTTCCATGTCTGGTACCCCCGAACACAGTCCAACCTCATCGAGATCTTATTCTTCACCTATGTCACCGCTGACACCATCTTGGGCGCTACCATTACTGGGTTGGGGCTACAACTCATCGCCAAATAGTAAGTTCACATGATGAAAAATATGTAGCTTTTTCAGCCGAGATAATCAAAAGTTGATGATGTAAGAAACATACAAGTGTACGAGATATACCTGCGAGCAATTAGTATTTCTCGAGCCAATTAGGTCTGTAATTTTATATTATTACAGGTTTGGAATTAGTTTGTAAAATTTAATGAGAGGCTAGGCTGAGCCGTGTAATGGATTAAATGTGTTTTCTCACAATTGCAAGACAATCGTGAAAGTCATGAGTGTGATAACTGGAAAATGGTTGGTCAAAGCTAATATGCTCTAATATTTTTCATACGTACATATACAGTCATACAAGTTTATGAGTTCATCCTCACAAACCGGATGCACTTTACAACTTGGAGTGTTAAATGACTTCCCGAACAGGGTGAGTTTGATGTTAGCTAACGTGTTGTCATCCTGAGAGTAACTAATTGTGAGTAAATAGCAAGTTTTAAGGTGGCGTATAGCTGCAGCATAGGTATAGGGCGATAACAGTTGAATCCTACCACCATCAATGGAGCAAGGGTGATAATTGGATTCTCACATTAACAGCTCCATTTATCTCACAAGTTTAGTGTCACTGTAAGGCTAATTTTTATAATGTATCTTTCATATCATCGTCCATAGCTGTAGTACTATATTTTATCGAATTCCGCACTTTCTTCCTCCCGTCACGGTACACATACCATCCGCATTAGGTTCTCATCTCTTCTGGTGTCTGTCTATCATACACAGAACAACAGTAGAACAGAGATGTAGCTACTATAAAAATGTATACAGAAATTCTTCCCTGTGATTATTTAAAGGCAAAAATTACATCCCTTATTGGGAAGCTTGTCCACGAGAGCTTGTTCTCAGGCAGCCATTTATGGATCCCTACAAAACTTTCAGTTTGTATAAGGTATTAATTTACATAATGATGGTATTCAATATAGACTTTGGGTAATAATTGAGCAAGCCTTTCAGCCTATCATATTTTAGCTTTATTTTAATTAGTCAAGGAAAGGTCTACGCAGTAGCCTAGAACCTTCCCATCAATTTCAATTTTCAAACCAAGTTAATGCTCAGCTTTGGGCATGATGAAAACAATGATTTTTACACATATTTCCGTGTGCGAGGCGAGTCCACACATTAATTAATGGTAAGGATATGCCGGATTTAATTGCTCCTTATGACTGAATAAATACATGAAGGACCCTAAAACAGCTATCCTGTTGCTGTCTTAAATGGCTGGGTATAGCACTTAAGTTGAGCGGCAAACCACGTAAGCAGTAGTTCAGTGTAGGAAATAATATAATGAAAAGGAAGATAATGTATAATGCCTGTGTTGGTCGTGATATAATTGGGACTCTCAAGAATAAAATGGTCATTCACATTGCAGTTAATCATAATTATTCAACGCAGTCATTGTCTATGGACTGTAGTTAGCTATACTTAACTGCCCGTTGATGATAGATCCGTAAGTGAGAACAGAATAAATTGAAAATAAACGGGCAGTTAGAGCCGCGTCAGACAAGAGGAAGTTTAGGTAGGCCTTAATGGCCCTTTCTCCACGCCATCTAGAACATTACCCGATGGTTATGGTTTGCTTTTGTAAAACTGATAGCGACTAAAATCAGTGTATTAGTCTTAAACGGAAGCATCCTATGTTAACGAAATTGTATCTTTTGGATTTTGGCAAATCACAATTATTGGAGAACTTGTTCCCGCATCTAACTTCATGACCGTGGTGGTAGCGATAGGAAAGACGAGTAGCTCATGTACGGTCGTAACTTTATCCGTTCTACCACAACCCAACTAATACCAGAGGTTGAGGTTGGGTGGTAAGCGGAAAACTGATGGAAGCCTGTACAGGACAGTCTAGCTTTTGGTGTCATTATGCCTCCACTCTCCCCGACTTAGTGTTTGACCCATGTTTATAGATTTTCCATGAAATTAACTGCTCCTCTAGTGGTACAAAATCTATAATTAATAAGTGCCTGAAATGGTTACTATACAAAATAATTGTGAGCCTCTGAGTAGAGACAATGGTCTCGGATGACACCGGAAATTGAATGAAAGAGTTACTGGCATTGTTTCTGACGGCTAACTACATAGTGCAGCTATGTTCACATGCGTACTTTGTTCAAGGAAAGAGCTGTCCGCCATACCTTTTTGCGTCATATAAGTTCCTATACCAGTTCCACAATTTCAAACGGATGACAGCTAGTGACGTCACCTACTATTGCGTGCAGGCAAGTATGATCACAGGGAATA
>JAQFYD010001483.1:0-12034 GCA_034694225.1 Bourletiella hortensis
AAACTGTGAATCTGCTGGAGATTTCTCAACTATAGTCACTGAGCTTGCAGATCGTAGATGTCTAGAAGGATAAAGTTTCCAGGCTCACGGCATTACTGTGAACAGCCGTGCCTCTTGCATGTCCTCCAGTAGGGAATTAATGTTTCGACAAGGGCACAATGCAACTTTCGCTTTTATCATGGTCGGAATTTATGTATGACCTAAGGTGAGGCCTGATGTTTCCGTGCGGAAATGAATATTTAACATGATAGCTATCTCGTTTGTATGTCTATGTCGAAGCCCTTTATCTACATTGTATCAGCTGTAGGTTCAGGTGTAAATCAATCAGGTCGTTATTCTCAGACGTGGCCTATACTTCTGCTCGGACTCACACACACCTACACATGGTATTTTATGGTGGCGTAGCGTAGGAATTTCAATAAATATTTCTGTGAGGTCCATACTGATACAATGTCCTCATCATTTCCTATGCTGACAGCTGCATCTTAAATCAGTCATCGTTTTAGCAGCATCAGCACGCCCTCTGAGAGCATTGAATATTATATGTCAGTCTTGGAGCTTTTCTCTCATGGTGATATATGGAGGCGAGGAAGTCATTAATAACTGGGATTAGATGCACAGACGTTGTACAAATCTTGGCAACTACAGACCTTTCATTTGTTTTTCAATACTCTCTGGGTGGGTAATAAAGGGGTTGCCTCATCAAAATCTTTTGAGTAATGGTCGATTGAAGCGAATTTAAATTGTTGTTGTAGCTTCTCATGTGTTAACGCACCGGCGTTGTAACCTGAATTTACACCCAACGTTATGAGCGTATTGTTTTTCTACTGAAAAATTCAATATTACGTCACGACATCAGAATTATTGTAAATCTTCGCCAACTTCAAATCGAAAGGTATGAGGAGCTCACTATTGTAAATAATATTGCTAATTGCCACTACTGCGATAGTGTAGAACGGCAATAATTTACTCTATTAAGAACCCTTAGCCGCTCTGAATGACGGATCTCCATAAACGTTATTATTATTTGTGAAAACACATGTTGCAGCAGGGACCAAGAGACTGCGGGTTCTCACGTAGGCATAAATACATGAAAAATAAACACCTTCAAAAGAAGTTTCTTGCTTATAAAACGCTCCCACTCGTGTGGCTGGAGTGGTTCTGGGTCACTGCAGAAGGCAAGAGAGAGAGAGAGAGAGCAAGTTGCATTCCCTTGACGTGTTGCTACTCTCAAGTAAGTGTTTTATGACCGTAAAAGCATTGAGAAATTTCCAAAGGAACAAGGAGCAAAAGCCTAAACCGAGCCCACAATAATGACTTTCATTGCTATTTACTGTAAAAGACCAATCAAGGTTTCATCGTGTATCCATCATGTTATGGTAAACGAGACCTAATCAACAACTAGTCGTAATTACTCGGAATAATATATGCGCCTTTCACAATTACAACTATAAGTGCTCCCCGTAGGCGAAGTACATGAAGGATAATTTTATGTCAGTCATCGAAAACGTACACCTCTCTACTATTATGACATGAGGGTGGATGAATGATGATGCGTCATGTAAATAGATTTTATAAGGAGACGAGAGATGATGCCAGTAAGGATAATAAATTTTTCAACTTGACCAATAAAAGGTATACGTTTTGTATATAAAAATACATTTATTTCAGTATAAAGGGGTACAAAAAAGCTTGAAAAAGAAGAGGAAATGAAATGGAAATTGTTTTCATGTCAGTAGTTGTATGGTCAGGAAGAAAGTTGACGACACTACTAAAAGGACAGTAAAAATAGACGAAAGACACATCCAAATTTATAGGAGTGGATAGCACAAGTGTTAGTTGTTGTTGTTTTGTACGTAGAAAGACGATATATTCGGGTTTCCCCTACACAGAAAGTACAGACGTATAGATAGGTAGAAAAAAATATGTAAAAAATGGATCGTAGAACAGTCTGAACAGGCACTGTAGATAGAAGTAGAAATAGATGTAGAAGAGGGCGAAGACGAAGAATAAGAAGTAGAAGAAGAAGAAAGGAGAGGAAGCACTATTGAAATAAAGACACTCATATATTTTGAATGGACAATAATGGGAGAAGGAACTCGAAGACGAAATTTTGTAAATATTTCTGAGACTAGATTTTACACCTGATGGTGGTCGTGAAACAGGCGAAACTCCACATAATGAAGAGCGTGAGTGTTATTGCATTGGAAATAGTAGAAGAAACACACACAAGAGTCTGATGATGACAGTCAAGTGTTGAAGGATAGGCAATGGTAGTAAGATATAGAAGAGAACAGTATGAGAGTAAAAGACGATGATAATGAGAGAAAATTATCCCGTATTGAGTCCTTAAGGGGATCCATATTGGCTGGATGGAACTTCTCCAAGTGGAACACCTCCGGTCTCTGGAGCTCCATAGGGCTGGCCACCAGGAGACTCGGGGGACTTGTAACGGATGAAGTATACTTCGGGCTTTGAAGGCTTGGTTGGGGATTGGGGTGGAAGAGTGATAGCTGGGGTGGCATCGGGCTTCTTGAGCAACACGTAGACAATGGTCTTTTGTTCTGGCTGAGGTGGGAGGTCAGGAACGTCGGGTTGCTCATAAGGTGCGGGTTCTGGAGCACGGATGAACAAGATCTTGTAGTGCTTTTCTGGGATCTGGGGTTGGCTTGGGGCCTTTGGAGCCTTGGGCTCTGGAGCTTCGGATGGGGCTACGTGAACGTAGACGTGCTTGTGAACTTGTTGCTCCAATGGACCGTTATCATAACCACCAGCACCATTGTTGTTGTTGTTGTTGTCGTATCCACCGTTGTTGTTAGCGCTGCTGTCATAACCACTGCTGGCTGGACCACTGCTTCCACTGTTGCTGCTGCTGTCGTATCCGGAGTTGCTAGCTCTGTTGCTGCTGCTGTCGTATCCGGCATTGCTGGCTCTGCTGCTGCTGTCATATCCGGCATTGTTAGCTCTGCTGTTGGCAAGGGCATTTGCAAGAGCACCAAGCAATTCTTGGTTGCTGTAACCAGAGTTGCTGTTGCCGCTGCTGCTGTATCCAGAGTTGCTGTTGCCGCTGCTGCTGTATCCAGAGTTGCTGTTGCTGCTGTATCCAGAGTTGCTGTTGCTGTTGCTGCTGTAACCAGAAGAGCTACGGCTACCAGCACTGCCACTGTATCCAGAGCTTCTGCTGCTCAAAGGGCTAGCCAATCTAGCTGGGGCAGAGTAGGCACTAGAAGCACGAGCAGCTGGAGCAGCACCGCTGCTGCTGGAGCTACGGGATGGAGCACCATAGCTACGAGATGGAATAGTCCGAGTAGATGAAGAATGAAACTCAGCGACACCCAATCCTAAAGTGGGGGCACCGTA
The DNA here is from genome assembly GCA_034694225.1 of Bourletiella hortensis. Classification (NCBI taxonomy): domain Eukaryota; kingdom Metazoa; phylum Arthropoda; class Collembola; order Symphypleona; family Bourletiellidae; genus Bourletiella; species Bourletiella hortensis. Next base: position 3,361 of record JAQFYD010001483.1, read on the forward strand.
TGAGCTAGATGAGCGGGATCCTGGGTATTCCGCAGCAACCAGCATCCCGAGGGATGCAAGAACCTAAACATACGAAAAAGCAAACACTGAATCAGCAATTCTCTTATGGAAAATTCACACTTTTCTTAGCTGTCCAACTATTTGACTTTTGATATCACAAGAAGGAAAAGATTTTTGTGAATTTGTGGAAAATCGAAAAACACATTTTTCACTTGAAAAGAAGAAGATTATTTTCCTTACCAGAAAAACCTTCATGCCGATAGTATAAATAAATAAATAGGAAAGAAGGGAAAAAAAGAAGAAGAGATGATGTAGAATAAACTAGAGCTGTTCGAAGACTGTGACTGTTCACTCTAGCAAATCGGCTTATAAACCCGAACAGAATGACCAGGTGCCAAAAATCCTCGTCATATTGTTATTGCAAAAATCAATTGATAATCTTCATGTATGTACAAGCAGAGACAATGCTTTTCTCTCTCTCTCTCTCTCTCACTGGTGACAAGAGGCGCGATGAAAAGGGGTAGATAAAGGAGGAGCAAGAAAATCCTTACCAACGAAATGAACGTCTCACCATATATATCTACAGATGGTGATGATACCTCCGTAACCCTTTGGATGCTTTTTGCTTGCCCTCTGTGCGATCTTGATGAACATACGAAAACCTGCAGTGAAGATGCTTCGTGACATCAAATTTGTCTCACCTGTCCGCATGAGCTTGCGCCCGTTTAGCTCCATTGTAAACATTTTCTCATCATATGTCCCATTATCCCATTCCCAATGTGTGTGGCATATGCCTCACTTACAACAAAACCAGCAGTTATTACAATACCAACAGCAACAACAGTAGTTGTAGTAGTTCTTGTAGTGTCTCAGCAGCCTCGCATAGCTACGGGCCATCATCATCATCCTCCGACCAGTAGTAGTAGAAGTAGTAGTAGTATAGTTGCTGTAGCTAGTAGCCTCCGTAAAATACGTACCTCCTGCCTATTCTAAATAATTGATACGGACAAGTTCATAAATAATACACAAAAGAGAGACGATTTGAGGCGGTAGGAAACATATTAAAGAACATAAATACAGAACACACACATGTGGACGTATTCCATTTAATGAGCTCAGCATGAAAAATTTATAATGGATCATAAACAGCTCAACTCCGTTTCACCACAGGACCCACATACAATAACAGGATGGAAGCCACCTTCTCTGTCACTCATTCACCTTCCTCATCGTCTTCAGCTATATCTCAATATGGAATTTAATAGTCTTTAGGTGGGCTTACCCCGTGTACTGGATTTCTCAATCAACCATCTCATCCAATCCACGTCTAATTTACTACACCAGCTCCTCTATTTCCGGACATGCTTGACAAATATTATAAACTTTTCCAAAACAACAAACTAGTACAAGCACAAGCATTTCATCCTCAAAGCTCTTATTGGGAATCTTTAATAAAGTTTTACATGAAAGAGGAGAGCTGTTGGGAAAAGAGGCATTCAAAATGGGCAAGAAATCATCGTGAAAAGTAAAACGTACAGAATTTTTCAATAAACCGCAGAAATCGTACCACTTTACAGCTTGCCCATTCCTGCAAATACGTAAAGGCTTTCATGAAACGTCTGTCAGTGACTCATTCAGGGCAATAGGTAATATCATCGTCATTGCAACCAGAAAACAGCAGCAGCACATTGCATTCAGCTGTTAATAAAATAAATAATAAATTATTTACGGGGCAACCATCCACTATACTATAGCTACTTTGACAAGGGAGAACGAACAACACTATCCAACATAATTCATTGCTTTCTTGGTCTTACAAGAAAAACAGCCATAATCAGCCATCATAATCCTTTCTTATATGCATATTATCGGTCACTTTAAGAGGAGAAACCATTCCCCAGCTACTCAATTTTTTAAGTACTGCTAACCATCTTCATGGATTCACAACAACTTCCATATTCCAACTTGGCTAATACATCTAATCTGCATCCTTAACGTGTTTTAGGCCTTTAGGTTCAAAACAGCCCCCATAGTCTAGTCCTTTAAAATCTAAAAAGCACTTAGGATTGAGCTGACTTTTAGCCAGTCATGTGACGAATTCTAATAAGCAGGGCACAAATAGATGTTTTTGACATTTTTGGTCCTATTAGTCCCTGTTTCTTCTTTTGTAGGACAGGATAGCTAGAAGACAGAACCAGTATGGAAAAAAAATGCAAAGAAATGCCGATAGCATATGTAACATATTCAGATGTATACTACGGTTAACTATATTCATGTGCGTATGCTGCGAGACTTAGGAAAGTTTTTATCATCCCTGTAATGTCAATGATTATTCGCAATGTCACCAAGAATTATTTTTTTGGCTCATCATTGGAATTTTAATGATGGTGTAAAGGAATTTTTTTGTGCTCGATTCCTCGCAATAATATATAATGATAACTCTCCTCCCTGCCTGCCTGCTACTACTTTTCCAAGCTCCTGCTATAGTATAATTCTATTAATATGAAAGTGTGTGAATGATAAATAAGAAAAATTGTTTTCTCTTTCTTGTCATAAGTAAGTGCACATTTGATGCATGTGATTTTACAGTCACATAGCAGCTTTACAAGACACATTCCATCCTACCGGTTATGGAATCCAAATTGAGAAAAGACAAAATTTAATCGGGCTATTGCAACTTACTGAAAGATAATATATAGCTCTATGCACACATGAATGAATATGGAGAGAGAGAGATGAGAAGATGAGTGTAATATTATATTTGCAATAAAGTGATGATGAGCACATGATGGAGACAAAGTGGCAGTGTATATCTTACACATGGGGTGTGCTGCTTATTCGAGACTTGTTCATGTTGTTGGAGCCTTATGGAATTTTATACTGTCATTATTATTGTTATTATTATTATAATTCGTAAGTTCTCTTCTCTTGTTCCGAAGGGTCAACCTGTCCAAGTTTACGGAATCAGTTGGCTTGTTGGCTGTTGGCTTGTTAGTTAGTTAATTTTATTATATACTATGCTGAGGTAAAAAAACGTTTAAAACTCATTGAATGGGCTCATATATAATGGAAATAATATACACGATGAAGATGATGCTGATGAGATTCATGAGGGATTACTTCATCAATAACACCACCAACACCAAAGATGCTCGTAGATCATTGAGTGCAGGGAAATCAAAATAATTCAATAGTATAAGAAAGAGTGAATGAGGTAAGAAAAATAAGGGAGAGAGAGAGAGAGACTTTCATCTCATGTATGAGTTGTAGTATATACTATTATCACCCTCACAGAATCCAACACAAGTCACTGAGGATGGGCTTTAATTGTTCGAGTTTGAGGTTAATTTCATTATTTGAAATGAGGTAAAAAGATTTATGCTTCATTATTTGTCTCGTAGCCACATCAAATATTATATTCCATATAATAATCGTACGATGTATCTCAAGACTATGAAATCAAAATCTTTATTTTACACATTATAATCATTCCATTTCCTATGGGTCAACCATCATGAAGGGATGAGAGCTAGCCATCTTTCAGTGAAATTCCTCACTTTTGGAGTGGTCCTTGCAGATGGAAGAATCCTTGGAATTTTTATTTGACAGGGATTTAACAAAATTAATTTATGCAAACTTAAATCAATAGAATCACTTTGTAGAATCTTGTATAACTTTTCAGACGTTTTTTTATTATGTTCTTCCGTCAAGTCTGTCTGCCTTTGTGTGACATTCATGCGTACGTACGTAGAGTTTCACAAATGCAAAAAATGCGTCGTCATGAACAAAGTTGTGTCCAGAGGACGCACTCAATTCTAAAATGAATACCTTGAAGGATATTATGGGGGTTATGGTTAACTGCTCTAGTGTTGCCCCCGTTGATATAGCGACGATAAATAATTTGGAAAGCTATCTAAATAGCTATTGGTGCCGCATTGATTTGAAACCATGAGAGGCTAGTCGATGGATTAAGAATTTGGTGAGGAGGAATGAATATGTTGCGAGTGATTTTAATGCCTTTAGCTACGAATTTCTAACCATTTGCCTCATTTTTCAGCTTAATCAATCACTGGTCAAATGGACGGGCGTAACAATTCTATCAGTCTGTCATCACGGTGGAAAATCTATTGGCTGGATGGTAATGCCTCTTTCTTGTTAAAAGTTGCTACATTTCCCCTCAACTTTGTTTGTTTTGTCCACTCCATTCTTAACAACACGTTCTCCATCTTCTTTCTCGCTAAATCTTGCCAGATTTATTAGAGGTTATCCGATTGTCAAGAGGCATAAGTATGCTATGTGCACAATGAGACATTAGATTGAGAAATCGTCTGACACCATCAATCCACTGTCACCTTGCTGACTTGAACAAGGCGAGAAAATGATGATGCTGCTAAATAGTAATGGTGCCAGAGAGTAATAGAATGATACTTTACTGAAGAGCTTTACTTGATTTTATTATTGCCCAAACAATAATCAAATGATGTGAGTCTGATTCCGGTACGTTGATTAATTGATGCTCACACAGAGGAGACATTAGTGGGCTGCAAAATCACTGCAATAATAATTATTATTATGGTAACTGCTAACTATTTCTGTGTTCACTATTTTTATTAGTATTTGTAAACATTATTATAGTGATAACATAAACAAAAGTAATGAGGAAAGGAAGGTGGTGGCAGGAAGAATCATTTATCACCATGTCAGGGAGAAAAATGAACAAACTAGTACTGTCATGTCAATCATATGCTTTTATGCTCTCAAATGAAAGTTAAAAAATAGTTTGACAACGGAAGGGAATGCTAGATTTATTCTTAAATGATGATGATGCGTCTTGAGTACGTTAGAAGATGAGTAAGTTTGAAAGGATTATTTGGTCTATGTTTTGAAGCAAAGTGTTCAGGGAAATATGTGGGATTCAAATGGCTACTGAGCCATAATAGCAACTGGTTTGACACTGCGTGAGTTTTTTCGTTATAATGGCAGTAAAACAGGATTTAGAGGACAGTCGGTATTTCTGACCTCATGCCGTCCATTATGACTTTGTTGCATTGCTTCTGGTTACAGGACAGGTCCAGAGACGGAAAGGCCCTACAGAAGATAAGGGTAGTTGTCTAAACGCAGGCAAGACTTGTGGATGCAAGCCGGTTGATCATTCGGGGATTAGAATTAGCTCTTGCTTTTGGTTGTTTCACCATTCATACATTGCCCGCGGGCAGTAACTGAAATCCGGCTTTGTACAGGTTAAAATGTAGTCGCTATAACCACCGGACAGAATAACTTTTATATTCTGGCTGGAAATGCCATTTCGATCCACATGTGCAACCCTTATAAAAAACCCAATGGATTTCCGTTGACATACTTTTATTGTAGCCAAGGAATTTAAACTACTCCGGCTATGCTTCCTAACTAGGCGGTTCAAACCAACTCATGCCGATGGCAGATGAGAAGATCCTCAAGAAGAATAATAGAGTAAAGCTTCAAGGTGTAAAAGTGCAATTATTGACGATCTTGTCATCCCCCTTAGAGCAAGGTTCGACTCAAGTGCATGAGTGCAACACATCATTTTATCATGTTGTACATGCTACCATTATAATGGCAACCTGTTTCATTCCCTGCGGTTTTTCTAATTTATTCGAGCAGCTTTAGGACATTATTGTAAATTTTTCGTCTTTTCATATGGCAATTCTTCGTCTGAAATTGCTAATCTCTGAATGAGTAATTCAAGGTCTAGCTCGTAATAGCTCCACAGTTCACACCACTCAAAACATGCATGCATCTTGCAATAACAATGGTGGAAACGAGTATTTATGGTGATTCATGACTTGGTGAAAGCCCGTTGGCCATTTTTATTACAGAATCTGCAGGGTTTTTCATATCAAACTTGTGCTCTAAATATTAGACAATTCCAATAGATTTTTATCATATCAAATTTGTTTGGCATCACTCCAGGAATCATGCAAAGCCCTCCAGATGAACGTTCCGTTGTCCGTAAGTAATAAATACATAAAAACGTAGTGTGGATACTCCATGTTCCAAACTTGTTAGTGACTCCAGTTTCAGCGAGACTGCCTACAGCTGTCTTCAGACATAAAGCTGAAGGCAGACCCATGAAACGCAAAACTGAAAAGAGGTCATTTTTGGAGATAATGTGATGTTTAAATCCTTAAAAGCACATAAATATTGGTGCAAGGAAATATTACAAGGGGGCAGTAGTAACAACAGCTGCAAGAACTGACAAACCCAATTTTGTTATGACTACAGATGTTGAACATTAACTGAGCATCAGAATGAGCATTGAAATAATAACACGGCACTGGAAATCAGCTCAGGTGTTTCTTGGTGTCCAGGGCCAGTCAAAACATTCACGGCTTCTAAATCGTATTATCTGTAGATAACCAAGTCAAGATGAGGATGGAATTCCTTCTAAAAAGTTAAATGCAACAGACTTTGCATCTAACCGTGAACTTCTTACTAGTAAGGAATGTAGCATTTTTGGGGTAGCTGATGTAAAAGCTTGTTATGCGACTAATTATAATGACAATGACTCATAGTGTCATAATAAGAGGGACACAATGTTGCAATCCATAGCCCTCGTGTTTCAACTACTGAACGTACAACAATGTTTGCATGTATAATACGTGTGCTATAGCTATACAAGTGAACAATTATTATGCTTCATCTGCAACAATAACAAGAAACAATAGCAGCAATAAACCTCCAAACAGCCTAAGTTCAATGCTATCCCTTGAATAGTTCACTCCTTACCCTGCATTCCTCATCCTTTTTTTGCGTTTTCACCAGTGTCCTTCATTCAATTAACACTTAAAAGTATTACATCATTAAAAAAATTATGCGACTACATTTTGTGTCAAAGATGAAGACCTCATTGTTTATTTTTTGTACAAGATCAGTGATATCAAGTCAAATTTTTTCTTGTGTCTATTTCTATTATTATGACGATGATGCTTTCAAGATCAATCGCCATAACTTTGATTTCGCTGTATGTCATATGGTACAGTTTAAACTATTCAAATTTTAGGATTCCCACGAGATGAAGTATTTAATTGACTTATGACTCTCACAATTATGTGTGTTCACTTCACTTGTTGTATATGAGATGATGATGGTGATGGGACACCGTAAAACAATTTTGTCCGATTGCATGTCATGTCTCTCATTTTATCGCCTTCCATGGCCATTGTAAAGGATGATTGTTTAGCAATAAAATTCGGAATTTTTTAATTCACATTTCTTTTATGAGGGGTAATGAGCGCGTAAGCAGGGATTGCTGCCACAAAGGATTACACCTAACAATTATTATTATTTCATCCTCTGACTGAGTAATTATCCTGCCTTCACAGTTACCAATGACATGAGGGGCAAAAATGTCAGCATAAACTTGTGGCAATCAATTATCCTCTGTGATCCGACAACTTTTAAGGTTCACAGGTCGGATGCCTCTTATTTTGTTTTTAAATTTCTACGACCGCCACACAGAATATGTTATTCCTTCTTATCGTTTTTTTTCACCGTAAACATCAACATGAATCTTGCAAGAAATCCATCCATTCTTCAATAAAGGCAGAGGGACTTATGCATGAGGCTCATAGATTTTTGTTTATCAGGGCATTCGAATTTGGTTGCGACAAGGTCCATGCCTATAGGAAAGCTGTTTAAAGATTTTAATTGTTATCAAAGTGTATTTATTACGCTGATTTAATGGGCAATGAAAATAGATGCTGGTTTAATTAAGCGGCCTTTCGCTCTCAATTTGATGATACTTGAGTCATGGCTACTATGAACATAACTGCGGCTAATAATACGAATAATGTATTATCATCAGAACATGACATCCTTGAAGTATCAGTGCACAACATTTAGCAGGTTAAGACATGAGGGAAACGTTATTGAGTTTTAACACTTAGTTTTTGTGAAATTAAACTATTTTTAGACCTATCTAATGAGTGAGGGGATGATCCTGGTCTTGTACTCTGTGCCGTAGAATGTCTTAAAATTGCATGTAACCAGTGTAGATAATGAACAGGATGAATGACCAAAAGAAAGTTAAAAACATTATCCTAAAGCTAGGCTTTTCCTACTGCTAACAAGCAGAACTCACCACCTATGAGGCCGAAACTGAGAGACGTCAAGACCGCCTAAATGACTTACAAGTGGAATCAATTCCACTTTAGCTGAAGGCCTTAAATTTTGTTCATAGTAGTAGCCGCCGCAGAGTTGAATTTTTAAAACTAATTAACCAAAACTTCTCTACCATTTGGACTACACATTTTTCTATGCTAAAGAAACATTCCATTTTGACAGCTCCATTAATCATTTAGCTACTGGTAAGCATTGAAGCAAGAGCAGTTAGAGTTTGAGTTTGCAAAGAAGTTCACAGTATGCGACCGCTCGCTAGCGAGCTTTCATTGAGAATCCTTGCACGTCCACTTCCAGCTAAGATACAATAAGCGGCGGATATGCTCACTCTTTTAGTGTACCAGCGATAATTATTTCTTGTTCCACCTGAAAACTACATTTTCAATAATAATAATAATAATTATCCATAGGACTCCCTGGAATTTCGTAAAGCAAGTTGATCTCCAATCCCCATGGATCCAATTACTCTCCTGTCAATGGAAAATATTAAAAATTTTGAAGGAAAGCACAGCAAAAG
>JAQFYD010001484.1:0-12032 GCA_034694225.1 Bourletiella hortensis
TGCTGTCAATTTCGCTACCAAAATCCCGTATGTACTCTATGTGCATGTGCGTGTGACTAATATTAGAGGACTTGATCATGAGCGGAAAGTTGTCACTATGCTATTATATGCCCAGGTTGGTGGCGAAACTGAAAGAAAAATTTTGATGATATTAAACGCCAAAATTACCATGAAATCATGTCCCAATTATCATTTTGAAAAAAATGAATTCTTCCCCAGACCCTATACAGCTTCTTCTAGGCTCATGACAAACATCATACGCACGCATGAAGCAGATTATCAAAGGTATAGCAGCAGTCATCTGTGACAATCATACTCTATTATCACTGACTGAGAGTGGTAATAATAAGGCTTCCTCTCCTCCTATTATTTGAAGTAAGACAAGGGCCCAAACCCAATTGTATAGCAACAGAGATTCCCTTTTAAACGATATAAAAAATGATTGCCGAAGTAACTAAGTGCGTGACGATTAAACTGATTTAATATGATTTTACCTGAGCAGATGATGATGGATATTTTGGCTCAAGATATTATGATGACGACATGATAGCTATACTCTGGCATGGTGTACATGCTGTGATCGTTTATGCGTTCTGTGTTGTTAAGACTATACTCATTCAGACATGTGCCATCCATTTTACGACGGCTCATCTGGGTACACACATATGATATTCAGACCTGCCTGCACAAGTATAGTACATGCAATAACGTAGGACAGATTATGGGCAAAGTAGGATTTAAGGCCTGTTTGTAAAGATGCCGCAATGTTAAAAAAGATGAACTTGATAACGGGACTCTGATCACTCTAACTAAAGAAGAAAACTTTTTCAAGTGGCACATTGGTTCAGCGGCCTGATTTTCATCTTTGAAAATGAGAGCAAGTGTTTTTTAAAGCCAAATCCGTCTCACATGTTAACAAGAGCAGGGAGAGAGAAAGAAGACGATGGTTCACAGGGTAAAGACCAGAGACTTTAAAGAATGGGAGAAAAACGTAGTTACGGAAAGACTCTCTATTATACTTCCTCCTTTTCTCATCATCATTAAAAACAAAAGGTAGGTAAACCAATAATGGAGCTTTATATAGCCCCAAACTAACTTCTCTTCTCCCTCGAGTCTTCTTCTTCCCTTCCTTAACGCCTTATGATATTTAACCCATGAGTTTAATACTCAAGATAACAGACGTTACAGCTAGTTCACACGAGTAATAACAATGATTCATACAGATGATGATGATGATGAAGAAGAAGACGGGGAAGGCTTCCAAGCGCCAACAACTTTTACTCTCCGGCATAGCAGTATTAGTAAAGTTTCTTATGCTGACTGACTGAGAGCTGGCAAGAACAATTGCGTGAAAGGGTTCCCTTTTTTTCTCGAAGCAAATCTGCTCCTGCCGCTTCTGGGGACATGCCCACATATCAATGGGTTAAGACTTAAAGTACACAACTAACAGTCATGTCCATTACAACAAATTGACCATACATTGTCAGTTCAGTAACAATAGAACAAGCAGTAGCTGTGGCAAGGACGCTGCTTCTCACACTCCGGCTGAGAAAGACTTCTTCAGCCGACTTGTAAGCTCACACATGTAAACAGTGCCCAGTGCAGTGACAACAATAGCAAATGCGGATGCAATTAATGCACCCGCATAGGAAGTTGATTTATCAATCATTTTTTTGCAGTTTCTATGTGAAAGTGAAACTGTGAGCAAACGCATCCAGCAGCCGTATGAGGAAGACGGGTAGGGATTATTTTCACCATGGAACTGTCAAACTGTGCCACCAGAGCTACATTAACTTCAATTCTTCCTGTTTTTCTACTTTTTTTCAGTCATGGTAAGAACTGCATTGTTCCCATAATTTCGGTCAAAAGTGGATTTTTAACGACAGCAATAGTGTGACATATTCGTATATCTGTCTTGCTAATACATACGATAAATTATAGTATTTTAAAACCATGCAAATTCCAGCCTGGGTGACATTAGTCACTACAGTGTCGTCTGTTATTGATAAATGATAAGGTTTTAGGCAGAGCGTTAACTCTCGTTGCCCCAAACGCCATTTCTGGTGTCTGGGCTCGTATGGTAAATGCTTGTGTTTACTTTACTCACTCAACGACAAAGCTCTTTTCGCCCCATAAGGAAATGTCCTCTCTATTTCCGTGGGCAGTAGCTAAAAGTTTAAACGTAATTGTAAGAATGTAAAAGCTGTGGATGGAAAATAACTACGGGAACTTTTCTTAAATTCCATTACAGCTAATGCCATCAAATGCTACCAGTGCCTAGAGAGGCCACTATCGCATGAGCGTCATCTTTCTTGTTCCTATTTTGACAAATCTAAAAAATTTCACACTGACTGTGAGCATTCTACGTTCTGTCTAAAACGAGCTTCTAACCTACAACTTAGTAACGGGAGTAAGTAACCTTTCCTAAAATTTGTTATCATCATAATGGTGTTTGATTGATGATTTTAAAAAAAATTAATCACCGTTTCCTTCCAGCTGTGATAAGCATATCAGTTCATACGTGTGCAGACCAGGCACAGAAAACAGTGATAGAAGATGAAACGGGGGCGTTCAACTGGGGTAAAATTGTTCACAAATTTATATACAACGATGGGTGCTATTCGCATCCAACCCCATTTATGCTTACTACGGAAACAACGCACTGCTTCTGCTCCACGGATTTCTGCAACGGAAGCCAAACTTTCAAGCTGCCTTCAATCACAACTTTAAGTGCAATCGTCGGTTTCATCGCATACGTCTTTACATAAGCAGTGATAAGGATCCTGGACTACTGTATGTTCAATCAGTAGACAATAATTTCAAGACTGAATTCAATCCCAACAGAAGTGATAATGATTTCTTGAAGTTACGTTAGAGATGCCGAATAACTGCCACAGGAGTCATGACAACGACTGCGATACGGATCCCTTGGAAGTGTGGTATGCATGAGAAAATTATAACCGTGAAAGCTTACCGGAGCTTCGACCAGATATAGAAACATGACATCCTCTCTTTCAATCCGTATTGCATCATGTAAAGGATACTGTGACTTGGATTTGAGCATTTCAAACAACAACGCTGCCGTCATGTCTTGAAAATCTTCCCTAGTGAAGTCAGCCTGTAAGTACGAAAAGGAATAATTCATTCACAGAGAATCCATATCAACTCTCTAAATGTACAAAACTGCTAGAAAAATCAAAATGGATTATTTCTGAAAGGATGAAAAAACTCCAGCAGGCACATTAGAACTGTGATACAGGAAGAAGACTTAAATAATGTCGTATTTCACTTTGTTATTATTTTTTGTATACTTACCCAATGCGCTGCAATCAGCTGAGAACAGTGTTCTTTAAGCGCTATCGCTCCTATTTCCTGAGCTGTCGTATAAAATTTTATACAATTCTTAACTTTGACGGACGATATTAAATTGTTCTCGCACCTAAATAAGCAAAATTCATCATTGTTAAAATTTAGAAAACCTTGGAAAAGTTCAAACCCAAGACAGAATAAGGATTGATTACTTTGTGACCAGCTCTTGCAACTTAAATTTGTTCGCAGTTTTCATAAGCTCTAAAGCATAGGCTTCACCACTAGAGAAGTCCACCTGATCCGTGTAGATCCATTTGAGCATCTTCAGACCAACATTTTGCGGCAGGTCGGACCAATCTAGATAAGAACAAGGAGAAACATTCATTTCAAAACATTTCATTCAAAATTTGCTCAACAACGAAGATGTTGCAAAATCCATGTATTACACACCAAGTAAATCAACTTCTTGAACATTAGGAACACCCCAATAAGAACTTCTAGCAAGGAGGACGAATCTGTGGGCTGGAACTGTTGATTCCTTCAGTTTTATCTTGATATCACTACACAAAAATTATTTCATATCATACAAACACTGCCCTAGGTACTTTCAATGTCTTAAAAAAAACTCCACCGTCATAACAAAATGTTCGCTCATATTTCATCGCCGTGTAAACAGCCAATTTTGATGTTCTAATCATTCCCAGCACACATTATCATCATATAAATTCCAAACAGTCCTTACCTATACGCATCTTGTTCAAACAATTCAGCTATTGTCTTCAAAAGTCGCACTACAAAACTGCTGTCTCCAACTTCTCCGCTTGATGCACATGCAATGGAATACTGCAAGAATTTAATAACAAAAATCTATAGAAACTCTAATTATGACCCCACAAGAACAGTTATCACATTGCTATTGCACATACCTTCCGTTCCAATTCGTTATGACGAGTTTGAAGTTTAACATATTCTTCTCGCAATAGAGCCAAGTGGTTCTGCAGTTTGGCTACTTCATCTCCCACAGCTGTAGACCCAAAAGAAATGCACTGATAATAATTAATACATTAATAATGAAATTTGATCCGCCATAATAACACATACCACTCCGCGACATTATGACTCTTCAACGTTGCTCCTTCAATTCCAAAGACAAATGGCTTCAAAATTTATTTTCCACAATCCGGGTGGTAGAAGGCCTCAAGCCGGATGATCCTAACAGATCCGCGATGCCATGACTGCAATTCTGTTCTGTTAGATTCACGATTTCCTACAATACATAAGAAACACACTGAATAGCCTCAATAGCCCTCTATTCTACACCGAATCCGCCTCTTAATTAAGGTTCGTTGACTGGACTGACAAATTGGTCGAACCATCATCAATGCAGTGAAGTATAAAAGTTGTATCATCTATTCTCCATGAAACGTACTGAATTGCTCTGCATTTACAACTTAGTACTTCTCCTTGAAACTTCTCCATCGTATTTAATAGTAGGGAATTCTCGTGGGGAAATTTCTTATGCTTAAATATAATCATTAAAAGTTAACTATGAATATCTTGACACTGTACAGCTGTCAACTTACTTCGAGCGTCTTACACTAAACTGACGACGAATATCCGCCGCAAGTAATACAGTATCACAGGCTGGAAGCAACGGATTTCTGGATTAATTAAATCCAGTGATGTAATGAAGTAATGACGATGCGTTGGAGTAAAACTTGCTGCACAAAACTGATGTATCGATGCAATCCATAATAATAATGTAATTATAAATCTAAATTTGAACAAGGCTCACATGAATTTACACTCCTACTGCCTGCCCTCCTTATGTACTTTACGCGGATCTATACAACTCCCAAATCATAAAGGCTGCTGTAGCAAGGATTTCAAACCTCTGTCCTCAGTCAGCAGTCGTTTCCTCCGTCATGAAGAACGTCTCTACTCCATCCCCTCCATATTTGTCGGAGAATCTTTTATCTATAACTTCCAGACGAGGGAGGCATTAATATAAAAATACTTGGTAATTGTGAGTAAATTCTTTATGAGCATCATCTCTCTCCTATGAGTGGTAGAGATTGTGAATGGGATGGGCTACAGTAGCTGGAAATTATGTTATAGTGCGGCGATTATGAATGATTCATGAAGATGACATTCAGGATTAGGACTCCTCCACCACCTACTACTTACTATAGATTCAAGTAGGACTCCTACTTGAATCTTGGCAATCGATCTGTGAAGCTACTAAAAGCTGAATAAAGAGTAATAATCATTTATGAGTATAAAACGATCTTACTGTATTATCATGGTCATATACACATGAAAAGCCTATGGAGCTGTTGCTATACAGTATTCTTCTCTTATTGTTCAGCAGCAAAATGATGAACTTTTAGATGAACACCACAAGATGCGAAATAAAAAAATATGAGGCTTAACAATATATAATGTTTACAACTAGACTTGCACAACAGGAAAAATCTTTAGTGGTCCAGATGCAGTTAAGTGCGATTTGAGGAAGAGAACGGGGATTTATGCGACGGGCTCCGTTGTGGCTACTTCCATTGCATTCTGTACTTCATTAACTTTTTCTTCTAAAGCACCAAAAGCTACTCGTAGAGCTTCAGACTGCATACAGGCAGTTTGAAGAGTCTTCATGATACTTTCTAATCTCTGCTTCCCCATCTTAGGGTAGACGTTATATACAAGTCGGACAAGATGACGGGATACATTTTCGGACGGGAGGCCAGGACAAAGAAATTCGTCGAAAACTACTGTACAGAAATCCTCAGCGGCGAATTCTTCCTGCATTCCTATTAAGAGTGCAACCTGTGGAGAAACATGATATGTTATACAAAAGAATTTGGGAGGGAAACATGCATGACATTGCTTGAAAATTGCATTACAATCACAGAATAAAATAAAGAATACATCGAACGTACCAAAGAGTGTAAGAAAGGGTCATCATAGCCTCTGCCCAAATAGGAAGTGGCAAGCCACCCTAGTACACGCATAATCCCAACTTTGTCCTTTAAGCGTGCCAAATGTAACGTATAGTACATGGCCAACGTTGCAGCAACACCAGAATCTCCTACGTATGCCTGAAAAGCATCCGGTGGGGGACCTGCGGCGCAAGAAAAATGTTTCACTGCCAGTATTCTTTAACTGCTATGGTGGAATGTGGGAACAAGTCTTTACCTGAATGTTCTATGATCGCGATGGCTGATTCACGCTCATCTGGCGGTAATTTGGCATTCAAGTTACGAACCTGGTCATCTACCATCAGCGATAAGAGAGAAGGTAGAAATTTAGTCACGATTTGAGCATCTAACTTCGGTTCCTTGAAAACCTGGGTGTGAATCATTTCCCACGAACTGAGACCCAGTGACAGCATCCGGAGGAGTAAAATTAAAATAGGATTTTCTCGAGGAAGGCCCTCGTTATTCATTATGCTCTGTGCATAAAATTAATTGCAAAATTACAAAACATACTTTCGAGAGATAGAAATCTCAAGCACACATCAAATAAGAAAACTTACATGAAGAACTTTCATTGCTGAAGACGCTAAGAAATGAATAGCGTAAGGATCACAAAGAATCAGGGAGAGATCACCCAATACCTTTTCTTGACCAGCCTGTTCTTTAATACTGTCAAGAAAACCCTAGGATTGGACAAATACATTAGGCATAAAGTCGGAGAAATATCAGAAAAATAAATTACGAAGTCATTGTAATCACCTGCAACTCACGCGACCGTTTGAGATCAAGATTCTTTTCACGAATGCAAGCATCCATACACCATGTAAATTTGTGGCATGGGTCGACGGATATAATTTCCTACAATTATTGAATGGAATTAGACATCCTATTTTTTTTATTTAAAAGCAAGAAAGTTTTTTCTGGAAAAATTACTTGAATTTCTAGGTCATGAAGAGCCATCAACAGTTCCGCTCGCAAAGAACAATAGTGAACATTTTTAGTCCTAAGAAACAACGTCCGTAAGAATTGGAGAACCATGTCATACAACTTGAGATTTCGGCCGATCATATGGGCCAACTTTTGTATTATTTCTCCCCGGCGTCTAATCTGCATAAATGCGAAAACACTAATTTATCTCAGGCATCAAGAGCTAGAGCCATTTATTCCTGTTAAGATAAAAGTTACCTTTGGTGAATGTGTGAAAAACAAGTTGACTTTGTTCTCATGATCGAATAGAATTTTTTCCTTCTGTCGAATATATTGCTGAAACAGCGGAGTTACTTGATCCCCAAATAAAGCTTGATTGTCTTTCCAAATCTGGCGCTTCACTTCCGTATCACAATCTTCATAAAGTTCTTTATCATTAACAATTGTTTCCAAATATTTCTCACTGATCGTAGGCATATTCTTCAGAATCGCAAGAACCTGGAAATTTAATCAAATAGAGAATTAACACTAAAAGACACTCCAATTATAAATGAAAAAATCCAAGAACTAATTTCTTACCACCGGTCTCAACGGTTTGATTTTGATAACAGGAAAACTCTTCACGAGAAGTTCTTTCAGTTTTTTCTCCTTCTCCTTCCCCTCTTGACTTCCAATTTCATTGATCTTCTTTATTAATGTTTCCCGTAGCTCCTGCAACCAAATACATCAAACGGGGTCAACATACGTACGCAACAGTAACTCCAGTTCCTCCTCGAACATTTCGTGCCAGAATCTCATTCAACAAAGCATCATTCACGGACTCAGAGTGTAAACAGCCATTAAAATAATATAATCATTGATGCTGGCTCTTTTCTTTGTTGATAATACTTGATCTCAATTCATTCTTACCTCCATAACTGAAACATGAAAGTCTAGCCGGCGCGTACCATGTAGGTCAAGTAGAGGCAGCATTGGCCGTAGCGAGGGCAACAAAATTTCATTTTCAGCCTAAGAAAAAAATCACAATAGTTGCCGTTACTTTTCCAATCCATCACGTAACTTTTTGTACAAAATAATATGTAATATAATGATGACGTGCCTGAAACTCCTCAATAGCTTTCAGAGGATCTGAGCAATTAGTTAAAGCTTCTCGTAAATAATCACGTCCGGGGATACCGATTTCCTCCAGCCCAAAGCCAGTCGATGGTGGTGGATGAGCCATCTTGACGTCCGGGTAAACCCTAGACGGACTGAAGATTTCAATAGTTGGCTTCAGTCACAAACTCACCCCGCCTTAACTTTAGAAAGTTTATAGATGTTCTTCTACGCTGAATATTTTGTTTAGTGCGTCATTTATGAAAAATTTGCTAAAATGAATTCTAATCTCCTGCTGATAATTTTAGCGGCAAGGAGCAGCACACGCTTACAATACACAAGTTTGAATTTCCGCGCGTTTCAAACACGCCTCTGCGAATTTCTCCTTGCAAACGCTCCGAAAAACCGGTGCAAATCGTGCCCCATAATGAAACTACTTGACCTGAATGCGTGAATTCTTGCAAATGACTTGCTATTTTTTGAAAAATAGGTTAATCATGAAAGCTTCAACAATTATTAGCGTCTTAATCTGATGCAACAAGAGGAAATTTTGGTCGTCCAGTTTTTCAGCCATTGAAGGCTGAAAAGCGGGAACAGAAGATGGGCCGAGGGGATGTGCAGTGCAATGTGCAATCAAATGCATCGAATGAATAAATGAGTTCTCAGAACCAGAACTTTCTACTGGATTAAGTACCTAACAGACGGAAGTCATTTAAATTTAATCTAATAAAACGCATCAGAGTTCTGTAGATACTGGAACCTTGGTGAGATAGAATTTCGTGGTGACACGATACTAAGCTTGACGGGTTGCATTTTGGGTCCAGTAAAAGAAGTTGCGAGTGCTGGTTGAACGGAACTAAATGCTAATATGGTGGTAAGTACATGATAGTTGCATTCTTGACGATGTAGATATTCAAAGTGAATTCCTTAATAAATCTAGTTGATTGTCAGCAGTATATTTTTAGCTGGGTTCTTAATTGCAGAAGTTTCAGTTGGAGTTATCATGTACAGCGGAGAACGTGAAAGAATTTGGGGCACACGGAGAGGATTTTCGTTATTATTTGAAGGTAACGTATAAATATGCAAGGAATGGAGCAAAAGGTGACGAAGATCAATGTTTATTTGGTTTATTCTTGTTGCTATTTTCAATTTTCACAGATAAAATGCTCCCAGTGTGGAGAGGTTTCGGACAAGTTCCTTTACCTCTGTGCTGCGGAAACAGTACCTACGAAGACTGGACGTTCCACTGTTAACCTACTCGGAAAATGCAAGAGCTGCTCGAGGGAGTGGAATATAAGTAAGTAAAAAGGAAAAGATATAGGTTCTATAGAAGTTACAGCCATGCTTGGTTATCTTATCAGTGTCAGAAATGATGTTATTGCGAAGGTTTTGCGTTTAGGCATTCTTCCTGAAACTATTAAACCGTACAAAGTTGATGATTCTAAGACCGAGGACTACCAGCCTATCGCGACATTCGAAGTGAGAGGTTGTGAATTGGCAGAATTCGAGCCGCGGGTAAGTTTTATGGGGAAATGAAGAACTTAATATGCCCAGGTGGTTTGTTGCCCAGTCGATAAAGAATACGCGTGTTATGTTTACTTACAGAAAGGCTGGAGGGTAGCATCATCGGAATCAAATGCGGAATTCTTAGATGTTGACCTCTCAGAAGGCGACTGGGCTGACTATGATGAAAAAGCTGATGTTTCAGTAGCGATAATGGAGCTGACACATCGTTTTAGCAAGGCCTGAATGTTTATTAGAAGCTGGAATATTTTGTCACGACCGTGTACTCCTGCATCTAATAAAGTTTCTCAGGTTAATATCTGAAGTGCTCTTTACTCGCTCGAGCTAATACAAACATGCTGCCTTCCAACGACACACATTACTGCTTTTAGTAAGAAAAAAACTACCGACTTTAATTATATTGGTAGATGTGGCCCTTGTAGAAAGAAAAACAATTATATTGACAATCAAAGTTGAGTGCCATGGAAAAAAGTTGATCTTAGTTTCTGCCCAGCGAAACTCGGGCCATTTTCAGAGCATCCTGTCGATCTCCAGCGCCCCCTATGAAACCGTTAGCGTGTACAAACACCGATGTCGGGATTCCGCTAACTTCTTTCAGTTCCTTCTCCCTCAAACCTTGCCAATCCTTTAGTAAGGGAGTTCTGCAAACCAAGTGAGTCAACTCTTAGCCATAGGTCCTTACAAAGCTCCTCATCAGTGATTTCTTACCTCAGAATGAATGAGTCTGGTGATATTGGGACTGCCTGTACTCTCCAGCCACCTTTCCCGTCGGTGAATATTACAAACTTCAAAGGAGTTTCAAGTCCTAACTGTTGCTCCAACGTATTTAGGTGATCCTTCCAAGGGCAACCCCCACTCACTAGTTCCATTATCTCTCCACTTGAATCAACCTACGAACAGAAGCATGTGGTTTATTTACAGAAATCTTAGGGGAGCAGTACGCAAAATGAGAAGAGATTCACCTCAAACCGATTTTCTACGGCCGTTTTCACACAAGAGAAAGCTTCCCACCAATCAGTAGCATAATGGTGGACACGATCCTGGAATTCTTTGCTAACCAGGGCTAGTGCTTTTTCGAACCCTTGTCTCTCATCGGGATGCGGATCTCTCCAAGTTGGATTCAGTGCACCTACCCGGCTACTCATAGTAGTCGTTATACGATACCTACGTGAAAAGTCAATACAAATTAAACTCCTGTTTCTGTCCAGAGAAGCCGTAACATTTAACAGTAAACTTTACCTCATCGGATGATCATTTACGGGAATACCATTATCAACCGCATCGACTTCTTCAATGAAATTCTCATAAAGCTTATCATACAGCAGTGTAACGATTTCATCATTCTCTTTCTTATCCATAATCTGGGCAATTACGGCAGCTCCAAAATGATGGTAAATCAACCCAGCACTGCTAAGTCTTGTCACAAACTTATTACCCGGACGCAATGTGCTCATAGATTCCTGAAATGTCCTGTTAATCAGAGTTCAAATTATAGAAACCTATCCTCTTACTCATGATTCATGCGGCACTATGGTGATGACATTTGAACAAATATTTCATTACTTTTGATGATGGTCAAATCTTAAGGTATCCGGGTCATAAACTCCCCCCACATCCACCACAATATCGCACGTCTTCAGTATCTCCTCATTACGTGTCCTATAAAACCAAAGAAACAGCCATTAAATAATCCAGTGTCCATATCACCTAGCAACAATAATAAATTACTCCTCTCCATTACTTACCTTACAATCTCAGCATCTTTATATTCCGGCAAAAGTTTGAGCATAGAACATGCCAAGACTTCATCACAATGGAACTTCCCATCATGAGTTCCTATAGTCTTCACATGCCCTGCAAAGCTTGAATGTTTCGCCCCATTGCTCGCAGCCATTCTTATCTCAAATCCTGAAGACACCTTTCCACTTTTTCCCAAAAAATTCAATTTGTAACTGTTGTCGCTGTCACAAAACTTCAGACCACAGAAGCCGGCCGTGGAAATCGTATGGTACTCCTTGGTAATGCTATTGAATCTTACGAACCTACTCAAAAATCCTACTTTGTTCATTCAGGAATTCAGAAATACTCTTCCTTCCCTTCGATGACCGACTATTTCAGTAGTTTCAAAAAAACGAAAAATAATTATGAATAACTCAAAATTCGATGAGGAACTGTAGAACTGTTTCGAGCTGAAGTCCTGTTCCT
>JAQFYD010001485.1:0-12032 GCA_034694225.1 Bourletiella hortensis
TTGCAAGCTTTTAAGCATTCAGAAGAAAAGAAGTGATCCCGGAAATGTACTTTCTTTACTTTCCTGAACTTTCTATCTCCAATTTAGGACAGGAAATGCTGTTGCTGGAGATTAAAGGCATAATGGACTGGGGAGATCAATTCAGGCGGTGCGGTGGTGTTACTAAAAAGTGACAACTGTAGTGTGGGATAGGAGAAAGGAGATATTATTATTACTGTTGTAAAAATGACGGGTTTACTTTAGACTTCAAAAGTGTACTGTTGCTAAAACATGGAAACTAGAAAAAACACAGTCAGGGACATAAATTAAGTTTTGAAGAGTGGGTGTTGGTGGTGGTGAAAGTGGTGAAAGTCGAGAGACAACAAAAGGTGTGAGTGGGAAAAGCTTCTTTTTATAGCCCATGTGTTAACAGAGGCATGGAAGACAGAGGGAGGAGGAATATGAGAGAAAGTGATGTTGGAGAATCCAATTTATACTTTTATTTCAAAGGGAATAAGTTGACTTAGTACTGACAGGGGCAGTAGGTGTGTGTAGGAGGAGGAGGAGGTTTTCACTTGTTCACAAGTTGTCATAGCAGCTATCAGCTGGATTGAGCCATCCCATTATGTGTACAGTAAAATATTCAAAATCTGCAAAAATCCTGCCTTCATTTTCTTCACAAAGTTGGTGACACGTATGTATACGTTATGGTGTCATTACAACTTGAAAAGTGATGATAGTTGTCAAACTTATTGGAGATTTTTTCGACTTGTTGCCGTTGCTAGTGCAACTACTTGTATCGCTACTTGAATCACAAGCTGTCAAAATACTGTTTGAACAGTTGCCTATGCAGTGAATTTATAGAAAATCGTCCAACTTCAGAATTTGCACACCTGTTTCCCTTAAGAAGTTCAGGCGTTCGGTGTATGCCACAAAATCTGTAGAACAAAACCATGCCATTCATGGAAAATTGTATACGTTTAGCACAAATCTCTCGCTCTGTCTCTAACTTTCCCCAAATACATCAGTATCATCATGTACGAATCCTCAAACCAGTAGTGTTTGGAAACAAAGTTATAATTATGGGAATTATTGAGGTAAAATAAGACCGTCCTTTGCTGTGTATGTAGATGTTGGAGCTGAACAATAAGTATCGATCATAAGACATTATATGAATATATACAACTTTCAAGATGATCATGATGCCGCATTGCGGACTAACTCAGTCAGGCTCCGTCTTGTTCTTCTTCTTGTTCTCCTTGAAGGGATAAAAGCCAGAGAATATAGGAACTGAAAATTTAATTTTGGCTAAAAATAATATTTCACATAAATTATGCACTCAACCTCTGTCATCTTGATATGCTCTCCACACACAAAGTGTAAACGTCGCCTTTCCCCAGTCAGACACATCCCTCATCAGAGTGTTTTCACCTGATTGCGGCAGTGCCCTTTATAATTATTTAAGACCAATTTGTCGCCAGAGGTAATTCCTTGATCATTTAGCATTTAGTCTCTTGCAAAAGCCTTGTGAGGCCCTAAATGAGCTGGTACAACTGGTTCCATTTATTCTACTGTCCAAAAACCATGTTCCCAGCATCCCAGGTTGTTGAGTTGAGTGAGGAAATTATTAGTAAGTTGTTAAGTATCACACACTCTCACACATTTATTCGTGATTGTATTTTAAAATGATTTCTGACACTACATGACCCCTCATTGTGGCCCAAAGGGTTAAGCACTGGTAACTTGAACACGGCTCTCACAATAATAATCAAGAATGGAACCAGAAATTTGTAGATAATAATAGTGTTGTAAAATTGTCGGTGGACAGATCCACTCCTACGGTATTTAAAAAGTGGTCATTATAACCTGTTTCATGCTGCCCTATTATAATAATTATTATTAAATTTCATCACCTGGATGTGCCATCACGTAGGTGGCATCTTGTAGCTACCTTATATAGCCATAGCCTAAAAAACCGTGTCAATACGGCCGCAAAATTCAGAGGTGGTTCATTATAATTAATCTAAATTTAGATGTTATGGTAACGCTTGTTAAAAAATATACCATAATGTTATTGTGTGGAACTGAGAATAATGAATGGACATATTCAAAAGCGTATGTTAAAAACATTATCAAAAAATTTGTATGGACTCTCTCTGTACCTTCAATGAGTATCAGTCTCGTACCAAAAACAACAACCGTATGATTAAGTATGCATGTTTGAATGTAATGTGTATGGTTGCTTACATGTAAATGTTGTATTTTTCCTACATAAAATTTATTTTAAACTGGATTCCTATTTTGCTCTCTCTATCTCATCTATCTCTTGGAGAAAAATTACCAATTATCTCAAGAAAGTAAATAAAAAAAATTAGGAGCCAAGATGAAACTTGCGGGGATATGATGGTTGATACCCACCGTAAGATTATTATTATAAGATGTTGCCATGAAATGTAAAATATTTTTTAGCATGGCCCAATTGATACGTGAGTAGTGGAAACAATCAAAAATGTATATAAAATAATGCGTACAATTTAATAATGTATTCAAATATCCATCGAGGTTTTGAACGACGACGACAAGTTATAACTACTGTACACATTAGCTCATGTAGATTTGTAATAGTAATTGGTAGATTTAATGACAAACGAGCACAATGTTATAGCAACGATTCATAAAGGGGTTTTTGCAAATAATAATAATTATGCTCCAGGCTGTGTACATTTACAGGTGAGGAATGCATAGCTATATGTAAGTGGAAACCACAAGAGAATTCATTTATAGCCAGCGTGCTCTCATCATCACAACCACAACCTTTACTAACTTTACTATGACCACCCTGCTGAAAGACTATAAAGGTGTGAGGTAATGGAATCATTGTTAATAGAAGAGTGAGAAAAACTTCAAACTGTGAAGAATAGTTGTAATATAAACATCAACGGAAATAATAATTGTGATTCTTTCCTTGCTGGTCAAGGTAATTCTTAGCTTTAAGAAGACTATTATTATGATAGCTACATTAGTATATAGGGTTGCTCTTTGTAGATTTCGCATAGCAGTACAGTACACGCATGCACGTGTGACCTTTAGTTGGTAATAGTTATTAATTTCACCATACACTGTAACTATGGGCTTCTCAGGATAGATTTTACTATAGACGAAGAGTTACACATGTAGCAGCGAAAAATATGCTTTGAACATAAGCATGCCATTATTACCTCTCTCATGACTTACTGTAGTTGGATAGTTGGTTGGATAATAATACAACAATAATTATGAGTATTGGTCTTCTTGTAAGGCATGCCACCTCCTTTGAATTATTATTGTAGAACTTAAAAGTACGACGATTGTTTTAGAAAGCAAACAAGAGAAAACCAAAGAATCGGAAAATAAAATTCAACTTGAGCAACAATGATTAATAACAACGATAACAAGTTTCTGCAATTTGTGTACACCCATTTATTTCGCAATGAAATAATATGCCTTTGTAATTCCAGGGGATTTGAGAAATTGGGAAGCGAGAATGATTTCATAGATTCTTTCCACACATATAGCTGTGCTAGTACCGGATATGAGGAATATAAACGAGAATGGGGAAACCTTACGTGGGAAACAGAAGAAGAAGGCATTTATTCCCCTATGCTAACCATGATGACGATATTTGAAAAAACTAGCGATTCTGTGGCTTACAGGCAGAATTATTTACTTGCTTTAATCAAGTGACTGGAAATATTTTTTGGAACCATCAGGATCTGGTTTGATGGTAGGTGAATCGGGCTTCCAGTTAGCGGGGCAAACTACAAGGAAACAGAAAAACAACATTATTACTTCAGAACTATGTAGCTTCTAGTTTGGATACAGAAATCATTCTGGTACCTTCTCCATGTTTCTCAACGAATTGGAAGGCCTGAATAAGTCGAAGAGTTTCATCAACAGATCGTCCCACTGGAAGATCATTGATTGTAATCTGTCGGACAACTCCTGCAGGGTCAATGATGAACAATCCACGCAAAGCCTATAGACCAAAAAAATCGAGAGGAAATTAACAAACACAAGCAAAGAGCCATGTACATTCACAAGCATTTTCTTCAAATCATACCAATCCAGCCTCTTCAACCAATACTCCATAATCACGCGAGATGGTCTTTTGGAAATCAGACAGTAAAGGGTACTTCAAACCACCGAGACCTCCTTGCTGTTATAATTAGAATTGAAGAAGCATAAGCCAACACAATTTTTACGATTCAGTGCTCCTATTTCAAAATAGTTTCAGCCTCATAAACCTTCTTAGGAAGATTAATCCAAGCAAGATGAGAAAAATGAGAGTCCGTAGATACGCCGACTACATCTGTGTTTATCTTCTTGAAATCCTCAATCCTGTCGCTAAACGCGATAATTTCCGTCGGACACACGAATGTGCTGAAATACAAAAACACGAATCACCCTCACCTATTCCACTCATGGTTTATTACATTTAACAAACTCAAATTCAACTTACAAATCCAACGGGTAGAAAAACAAGACAAGGTAACGTCCCTTGAAGTCAGCCAGCGTCAAATCTTTGAATTTTCCATCCACCACGGCTGTTCCTTTGAAATCAGGTGCCGGCTTCTGTACTTGAGCTGCTAAAGCCGCACGACCTGCAGCATCACAACAAAAATAAATCATGAATAAAGCATACTTGCGAACAAATCAATTACAATTGTGATTCCATAATTTTTAACGCATATCGTTCTCATTCAGGTAAACTTACTAGTGGAGAAGTACGCCAACTGGTTGCCCCGGCACAATGCCTGGCGCTAAATAAAGAAAGCACCCATGCTTAGATTTAGTGTTAGCACCAAAAGAATTATACTTCTCATTAAGACAAGGTCGTTCTAAATATCAACATTAAGAATATAAAAAACATTTTCTTACCATTCCATTGAAAGTTCGGTACAGAGCCATAGTCACGATGATAAAACACAGCGATTCCTCTCCTAAATCATGAAACAGTCAATCCAATGACGCTTATCAATGATGAAAGACTCAATTTCATATCAACAAAGGCTTACCTGGGTAATGACGGTATCAAACTGCTGCCAAAATTACAGAATTCCACAATTCTAATTCCCGATTCTCGTGTCGTCGTGTGTTTCTTGTCTTACGCAACTTCCCGGCGGTGAACTTTAATACCGAGTCTGCATAAACCATTGAGCAAAGCTACTGTGGGTTATGGCATCTGGGAAAATTTGAGAGGCAAGATCGGCTGAATTTTTGCTGGAGCTGGAGTTGGATTTGGATAATTCGGAAAAAGGGTAAGAATTTTAGCAATTTACCATTAATTGAAGGATTTTGATGTAGATAAACTTGTATTTGAAAATAATGAATCTAATTGCAGTTGCAATATTTTGCATTTGTGAATGAGGGCATCCCGCCTGTGGAGGGAAGTCTAATAACTTGGAACCTAAAGTTGGACTGCTTGGCCATTCCGTATAGCAATGTTTCTGACAAATATTTTATTCAAAAAGGCCAAGTCCAAGTAAGAATATTTGTACTTTTCACGAGCTTTCATATTTATATGCTATTTATATGCGGCTAAAACGTTTTTCCGTTTTACAGGAAAATCCTTGTCCTTTGTGAGAGTTTGGTAAGCGGTCATCGGTTATATATTCCCAGGGAACGGCTGGCAGAAAAATTGGAATTTATCCGGTTTGACCCCTTCGGTGAGTATTATAAATTCATGCAAATATTAAGCTCTATGGAAGTAGTAGTCTTTGAGATAAAGGTGATGTGAATGGATTATTGTTTTTTTCAGTTCGGAAGGAGGTTGTTTACAAAGAAACGAAGAAGCTGAAGGGAATAAAGGGGACTTAATCAACTACTATTTAGCATTAATATGGCCTCTAGCAAATCATCGAATCCGTCGTCTCCTGGTCGTGGAAATTTAACTGGACCCGCAAGGGTTTTGAATGACTTAGTTGTAACTTACTATAATACCGTTCAAAAATGGAAAACTTGTCTTATTGATGGCATCAAAGCAATTCAGTCCATTCAGGACAATAGGTAAAGAGTATTTGTTGATGAGAATTTTTGTTTTCATGACTAATTAGGATTTTCTTTACAGTGAAGATATCAAACTAGTCGAAAGGAATTGTGAAAAGATTGGAAAACTTTTAGAACTGATGGTTCGTTGTTTTTCTTGTTATTCAACGGGATGTTAGTTTTGCATATGAATTGTTCAGCTGTAACTTTGTTGTATTTTAGGCATCTCATGTATCTGAAATGAAAGACAGTGAGAGGAAGTTAGTTAATTTGTCGGTATTAAACAAGGGTAAAACCTCCCCATGTTACTCCTGGTCCTTTCAAGATATAGGTAAAGCTACTCTCTTACTTCCTCAAGTATATTTAAAGTATAATCATTAGTTATAATTGATATTTTATAATTTGCAGCTGAAGCAGTGCATACAATCAATACAGCTTATGAAATGGAGACAAAGTTCCGCGAAGAATTGGTTACTTCCCTTCGTGGCCGCTCGGCAAAAGAATTGGATGCTATTGCGGTACTCTGGTTACATTGTGGACAGGTTGATAGTCGGATCGATGCAAAACTAGAGGCAGTTTTACGTGAATGCGCGCTAAGTTTGTAGTACTCTGTATATTCTTAATTTAATGGAGAGTTAGCAAAAGCTAATAAAGCAATTTTTCAATCGTAAACCACATGATGTTCGAATCGCATAGCTTGTGAATGTAATTTGTAGCATGAAGACGTGTAGCACGCAAAGCTATTCTTGTTCTGTAAAGTATATAATATCAGATATAAAATATCAATATAACTTTGTGAAATAATGACATCAAGTCTTCATTCAAGATCCAGAGTAAAATTAAAAGCAGAAACATTGCATTCAGCGGCATTCAGCCTCAATTTCTCCAGATCATGCCAACTCTATGGTTGCTCTCCCATCAAAATCACATGGAGTGAATGGAGTCCATAAACGGCGGCAAATTCGTAGTCACACGCCTATGGAGACCAGGAACTTTTAGGTGTTTTAATTTTTTTAATTTCAGGATAAGTTGACTTTGAATTGTCCGTGTAGCAGCACTGAATTGTGTTATGAACATTAAGGAGTCTATAAAGGAATTAATAAATGTGAAATATGTGAGATGTGGGTTTTAACAGCGTAGTTTGAAGTTTTGGGCGAGCTCCATTCTCTTGCGGTTGCGGTGTTCATCCTGCAGTCGCTTCATTCATTACCCGATCATCTTAGTTTGCCTGTTTGAAATTGTGAAGTTTGGCAGAAAGATTCATCCTCATTTTCATTTCCGTCAAACAGTTCAATCATGTCACTGTCCGTTCAGGCATTGAACAATTTGGTAAGATGCCAGGCAATTTGTATTTTTGTTTCCAAGGCGATGAAGCTGCGCGAGTGTTTATTAATCTCTAATCTGATTATTGTATTTGCAGCGCCTTTTTGGTCGTCATTGTGCAGCTGCTGCTGTTGTTCCCAGGGTTACACTTAATGGTACCCTTAAACTATTCTGACTTTACTCAAGAAAAGCCCTAGCTTGAATTACATAATGTAATATTTTGTTGCTGTTGCAGGAGTCCGCGGAATCAAGGCATGGGTCCGCCCTGTAATAAAAACTTTTCAGAGACGAAGGGAAGCCGAAGAATTCAGAAGTGTTTACCCTGAGAAACCCACACCACGTTCGGAGTATACAGACTGGTAGGTCTACGTTGTTAGAATATCATCTTCATCCCCATGGCATAACTAGAATTATGTATCATTTTAATGTTGATGTGGTTGTCCCTGTGTAGGAACTATGATGCAGAGTGTTATGCATTTGGAAAGCGCTTGGGAGAAAATTTTGATGATGCGTTGCTCCGTCAAGCTCTGACCGACAGATCGTTTGTCACGGTTCAGTTACAGAAACAAGAGGAACTGGGATTGAAAGTTGATGAGTCAGCATTACGTGATAATGAATATATGGCTACTGAAGGGGCTAATTTTCTACGGGATTCTGTCTTATCAATTTTGAGAAAGGAATATCCCAAGCTCCCTGAAGAGGGTCTAGAGTGAGTAAAGATATACTAAATGGTAATTGTAGTAGAAAATGTTACTGATGTTTGCATATGACTTGGGATCTAGCGCAATTTACAACTTCCTAACATCTGAGTCAGCCATTGCGAATGTTTCCTCTTTGCTTGGTACAAGGGACATTATATTATGCAACGTAAGTTCAAAGTTGTACTCATGCTTCGTTCTGTTGAAAAGAAATATCTAAGATTAAATATCTTGCTCCCTTAGGAATATCCACCTAGCGATGCTACGTCTGTCAAAGTGTTCCTAGCTTTAATTTCAGCCCTTGAAAAATCCTCAGGAGCTGAGCGGGCCGAGAAATTTATCATTGATTTTGTTATGACTCAACTTGTTGGCAAAGATGTGTTCGAATTGTGGGACATCCCATTACCGTGGTCAATGCTTACGGAGCTTCTTAGGCGGCAAGGCCAGGACGCACCTGAACCCCGAATAATAAGTCAGGTTGCTCCGACAACCATTTTATCTGCCTATGTTGTGGGTCTATATAACTCAGAGAAGAAGCTCATTGGGAAAGGTAAAAGTGTGAAAAAACTGGCCGTGAGGAAGAATAGATGAGTGGGCTTTTGAATTTCACTTGGATTTGAACTATTTCAGGTACTGGTGAAACTTTGGAGATAGCCCAAGAAATGGCTGCAAGGGATACACTGAGGGACATATTTGGTTTGAAAAAATCTAAGAATGGTTTCGACTTTCTGGCGCCGCAGCGACCTAATTTAACTGATGCTAAGAAAGAAGCGAAACTGCTAGTTTAGAAATCGTAGTATTGCTATCATGATATGACTTTTTAATAATGTCTGTTGAAACTTTAGCGTAGATTTACACGAGGTCATAATAAAATAACTTCTACTGTGACGGCATCAAACAGACGTATGGGTTTGTGTGTGTGTACAAAAAATAAATAAATAGAAGAGTCTTGTAGACATCTTCATGATAGAACGTGATAAAAAATAGAACTCGTTGCATGTTTTTAGGTTATCTTGAAAGCACTTTGCTTTACAGCCTTAGTTTTGTTTTTGTTATCAACAACGTCAGCTATCAGAGACCCATCTCCTCCTTTGATGCGAACGCGACCATTTGGATAACGTGTCTCTTGCGTTCCGTCCATGTAAACTATTTTTGTGGTGCCGTCCGGATACACACGTTTTTTGTAATCCTGTCTGTACACTTCCTTTTGACCGTTCGGTAGTACGACGGAGCGCTCTCCGGTTGGCTCTACTCTTAGAATAGTATTGTCCGCAAAAATACATTCTTCTGTTCCAGTTGGATGAGAATATTTGACGCAACCATTAGTAAAGACAACTTCGACGACTCCATTAGGATTTCTTCTTTCAACTTGGCCACTACATAGATGAGACAGAAAATTTAAATGGATTGTATTATACGTTCAGCCAAAAATAACAAGCCTGAGGCAGAACAAATTCGGAGGCTAGATGATTATTACTTTGCAAATTCGAAGTATTCAACACCATTTGTGTATGTTGTGTGCCAAGTCCCTGAGTCAACGTAAAAGTATTTCACAGTCCCGTCTCGCTTCGTCATCCTCACGTCACCGTTCGTGTACAAATGCCTGAAACCAGCCATCATAAATAATATTAGAATAGATCCTCTTACTTTATTATTTCTCAATATGAAATAAGCAAAAAACACAGTGAGTAATTATACCTCATTTCAGATAGATCGTGAGCAACAACCTTTCTCGTCCCGTTCGGGTAAACTGTTTCCTTGTCACCATTGGGGAGAATTTTTGTTACTCCCTCTTCGCCGTCTTCTTCGCTGTCTTTTCCAAACACGCTGTCGTCCACTGTTTCTGTAATTATAACATGGCTTGTAAATCAAAATACATAGCCCCTATTCAAATGACCTAAATTATGAGCAAACTTACCTTTTAGAGGTTCAACTCCATTCAAACCCATTGGGCTGGTAGCACTTTCTTTCAGCTTCGAATGACTTCGCCTATCCCTCTCAACTCCACCAACTCTCTTTTCTAAACTGTCATGGTTTGTGGAAAATTCTAAAGCTGTATTTCGTACTTCAGCCTCAACGTCGTCAATGCGTTGTAAAACTTTGGTTTTCATTGAATTCAATTTGTCGTTTAGAATATGAACTTCTTCCTCAAGCAAGTGAGTCTTCTCAACCATCTCAACGTGACTTTCACCCCACTTTTGTCCCCGGCTGCGTATGTCATCTCCTAAAGCCTCAATTTTCTTCGTTAACGCATTTTGCATACTTTCCATTTGAGCATCTCGTCTTGATATACTATTCTGCAATCCTTGAATAATATTCACCATTTTCTCCTTAAAGGACCACCATTCCAAAGTGTTCTTCTCCATTTTCTCTTCAAGATAAACCAGTCGAGCTTTTAAGCAAGTGTTTTCTTCTTCAAGCATCCGAATATCGCTGCTCCTATTTGCTGACAACGGTAGGGTTTTAGGGACTAGTATGTCTACTTTTTGTGAACTTGTAGCTGCACTAGCATGATTGGTCACAACTTGTGAGAGCATGTGCTCCGGCAATTCTTCACAATCGTCTTCATCCTCGTCCACGTCGTCGTCATCATCATCATCATCTTCTGAGCCAAAAAGACTAGATGGAGGAGAATAAGCGTCACCGTTTCCACCGTTGAGTATTAAAGCCTCTGAATCTATTTTATTGGCAGCCAACAGCTTGGTCCTTAGAAAATGAGCAGCTAGGGATTTGGAAGAAGAAAAACTAGCAGCTTCCGTTGCCTTCTCCAGATCTTCGAACAGTCGCAGCTCATCGTCATCATCTTCCTTCACTTGATAATTATTTTCTTTCTCCGTTTCATGCTCCACTTCGTCCTGGTCTTCTGACTTCGAACCCACCTCCCCGCTGTCACCATTACTCTTCTCTCCTTGACTTTTCTTTTGCTTGAAGTATCTTTTCGGTGGTTTACCCTTGTAGAATCTCGATAATCCGCTCCCCTTGCGAAGAAATGGACGTTTCTATGACAATTTTTAAACAACAAATAAATAAATAATCCGACACTAGCAATAAAATCAAAATGTAATTCACTTTAGCCCTACCTCTACACCCGCAGTTCCCGATTTCTCTTCTTCCACATCTTCATCCTCCTGACCGCCTGAACTTGGATCTCCTGGTATTGGACGTTTCTCAGCTGCGGTTCCCATTAGAGAAACAACGATGAATAATCAATCTCAAACTCTGTACCCGCTACACCAGGACTGGAAGGAAGAACCACAACAGAAAGTTCACAGGTAGTATATTTCCTATGACACAGACCTCATCGCACGCTCGGCAACAAGAAGAACACTACTGAACAAATACAACTAACTATTAGATGATATTTATAGGTTTGGAAGTGGCTCTTCTTATCCCTCGCGGAAGACAAGAGCTATACAAAGTTTTGGACTGATTTCAACTTATTAGCAGCTCTCACCCACCACACTATTACTCTCAGTCAGGGACTTGCTTCTTCTGTAATCCTCCTTCGTGATGATGTTGATGTTGTTGTTCCTGTCTCACGAAAAGAAGCCTTACACTGGGAGAGATTAAACTACCCCGAGAAAAGTGAGTTTTACTTCCCGTTTTTACGGCTGCCGCATTGCTGCAAGCCATAAACATACCAACCACCACAGTGTGTAGTCCGTAGTCCGTGCACCGGGAAAACACTTTTCGGGGATGAAATACGGGCAGCAAGTGGTGGTATCCACCTCCACCAGTTTTATGACCAGTTTTTATGTGGAATGAATGAACGGTGGAGCTCCGGGTTGTTGTTATGCTTTCTCGGGCAACCGAATGCCTTTAGAGGAGCTTTCACACAATGGAAAATAAGCATCTCACTCGGTGAAGCACCACCAACAACAAAAACAATAGAGGCTTGAATAATATGCAGCAGGTGCATTTCTTTTGCATTCATAACAAAGCAGGAGTTTGTGCAACAGAGCCTAAACAATGCGCGGTTTTACCGGTCAAAATTGGGACCAATCAGGA
>JAQFYD010001486.1:0-12030 GCA_034694225.1 Bourletiella hortensis
TCCTGTTCTTCTCCTTTGGAGAAGAAGGTTTTCTGGAACAGATTTAATTGCTCATAATCCCAAGTAATATTGCACTTGTAATGGATAAATACATAGTGTTAACCACCACGGGAAAGACAGGATCGGTTCCTAAGGGTTCATATAGCATTAATAATGGCATGGCATAGTAAGGGAGACGTGAGAGCGAAAAATATCTGTTTGTTCTTACCAAATACACTGCCTTATTTTCACTTCAACTCGGCAATTACATGGGTGCCGAAAGGTCGGTATCTCTCCTTGTTATTCAAGCTGTTGTATATACAAAGATTTGAACAATATGACCACTGCTGGGGCCACATTGGAATACATCATATTATTAAAGAAATAGGAGAAAAATTTAAGCCTCCGCGCTCTGTCCCAATCTCAACTTCTATTGGCTCAGTAGTATGTACACCATGTAAATAAATTGGAAGCATTTGAGTCCGCCCGCTCATCTCCACTCATGATTTACTTGGACTCCCTCCGAACGTTCCACAGAGAGAGAGAAAGGAAAGATCGTGGCGTTGACCAGTAACTTCTTTAGCCAATGAAATCTTCTCTCTCATCTCCACTTTCAGCACGCTGTAAGGGAGCCAATCACGCTGTCACTAGCTAATAACGGCCTCTTGGTGACTCGATTCCCCAGGACAACGTGCTGTTTCTATTATGGCCGTTCATCCACTGGAGAAGTTACGTGTGTTCTGTCCTGGCAAAAAAGTTCATTTTTTTATTCGTTTTTTTGAAAGACCTTCGCGTTAAATATTGGAAGAGAAGAAGAAGAGAAGATCCATTGGTAAGTGCACGAAGGTGAAAGTGTATTTATATTTATATTACAGGCAATTAACGGAGAGTAGTGCGGCGGAGTGAACGGAAATTTGGAAATTATATTCAAGGGCTTGAAAAGATACATGGAAAATTCCATGTGTTGTACACAGTCATATAATAATAGTATAATAATTCTATGAAAAACATTGAAGAAGAGGAGGTGTTGGAAGGAATTATTTTTATTGAAAAGAGTTTATCGCGAGAGGTAAACTTAGAAGAAAAAAAATGTCTGATCGTGTTTTGATTACATTGCATTGATCTGCGCCTGGTTTCATGGAGTTCATTGATCGTAATTGGAATGTTTTTGTGTGGTTTCAGCTCGGATTCGGATTTTTATGGTTTATGGTGACTGGGAATAATTCTGAAACATTTTGTTAGTCGGCCAGTTCCAAGTTCCGAAAGATTACTCGACTGGAAGGAGGAAGACTGGCGGTTTTTACCGGATGACCCCCTCAATTTATTGAAACATTCAGAGTATCCATATGTAAAATACTTGACAGGGTTTTCAAGGTAAGGATGATGATGATTAATTTTTGAGTTGAGAACGAGAAAGAAACAAGACATGATTTAATCCTGTTTTGTTTTTTCAGGTACGGTAGAGAAAGTAAGGAGAGACGGATAAACGCCGTGCTGAGCAAAGGTCTTGAGCTGAAGGAGCCTGTGTTGGCTAACTATTCCGTTTTGGCAAATTCGATCTTGAACTTCCAAACTGTAAAAGTTGGCGTAAGTTGTTCTATAAGTTTTTAAGAAGTTAGGCCGTTACTTCTGCTTTTGAGTGGCTTAAAGTGAAGTCAGTTACCATGTCTGAACTTGATAGAGAAAATGCACACTTTAATGCTTCTGCAGCCGTTATTTCTGCTTTTGAGAGGCTTAAAATGCCTGAACTTGATAGAGAAAATGCACATTTTAATGTTTCTGCGGCCGTTATTTCTGCTTTTGAGAGGCTTAATTTGAAGGAAAGTTTGAGGAACATTGCTCACTTAATTAACTGTTGCTTTCTCTCATTGTTTGTACAATTATTTGTATGTAGATTTACTGAGGAGAAGGGAAGGAGAAAACATAAGAAGAAGCGAATCCGCTCAGCCTTCTCTCCGTAGTCAAGTGTTGGCCAAATAGAAGTTGGAATTTCATTGGTTGTTATTAGCCGGCCAAAATTGTTAAGTGTGAGGTACGTTGATTATGGTATACAAATATCATGTAGAATTTCTTGATACGTGAATAGAAGTTTACATCACAGATATGCTTCTGGTAACTTGCAGCCTGAGGAACACATCCGTTGAACAATCTCAAGCCGGAAGTTCCTCCAGCCTGTGTACAAGGAGAAGTAACGCGTTGATGCACAAGAGAATAAGATTCGTGAACTGAAGGCATCTAAAGCGGCGAAGGACGGTATTAGTTCGGAAGTTGGGTTTTGTTACCGCATTGTACGCTCAAGTTGAACAGGAAGGAAACAGCGTTCGAGATTTGAAAGCCGCTAAAGCAGCAAAGGACGTTATTCAAGCAGCAGTCAAAGACCTGTTGGATGTGATAGCTAAATACAAAAAGGTGAGAATGCCTTCTCTTTTATACTCCTTCAGAAATAATATATGCAATAAGGGAAGTGTAGAATTAATAGGGGTAGTAGTGCCATATATATACAAGGGAAGCCGGGCATAAATTTTTCTGCTAAATAAACTTTCTGCACCGTTTTTCTGTATGTGAGATTCTGCATGATATTATATTCATGAGTATCTGCATGTTAGTTTCCGCATCTGAGTTTCTGTAGCTCCATTTCTCCCTTTGAGTTTCCGTAATTGAATTTACTGTAGTTCAGTTTCTGCATTTATTGTGGTTCGTTAGATATTATTTGTTTGTCATCATGGTTATTATTGGTTCGTCAGATGTTCGCTGTAAATTCAAGCCTAAAGAATTCTTTGCTTTCCGTTAACAGAAATTCTCACTGGAAATCCTTTTCACATTCAAAGGTACTTCAAGCCGATATCTGCTTCACTTCCTTCACTGAGGTAAAACATTCGATTGAGTTATTAATCATTAATTTTTCCTTTCATCCCGTTCGGAACCCCTACGGCATAAAGCATAAAAGCATGTCTTCGCCTTGGAAGCGACTATGCTTTGATGAGAAGCAGAAAACAAGTGATTCAGCACGCAAAGCGCCTACTCCTCTATTCGAGGACATGCAGACGGGTGACGAGTTGTGGTGTACTGAGTGTAGCATAAATATTCCATGGGCCTTAAGAGATAAACCTGCTACGTGCCCACGCGGGCACCACGTAAAAATGCACAACAAGTCGGATGGGATATGGCGCCTTTGTCCGCGCTGCAACCGGCCCCTGTCTGGTACGGCAGTACTATCGTATTTTCATTTAATTGAGCCTTAAAGTGACCAATTAATGCATCAGTTTTTCCTCCACAGCTGAGTTTCAGTACTGCATGCAATGCCGGCGCCCAAATGAATGTTATGACCCGAAAAAACGGGCACGGTTGGAGGCAGCATTGTTGCAGCAGGCTGCGGTTCGAGTGGCTTTGCGACTAAAAGAATCGTCATCGGTTGGAGGAAGCCAGGGAAAAGAATCGCAGTCGTCTGTGACCCCAGAAGTTTCTGACCATAATGGCATGGACGAAAACGATGATCTCTTTGCTAAAGTGCCTGACGTTCCAGAGGCTGATGTTAAGGGATCTGATGCAAAGGAGGGAGATATTAGAAACCCTGACAGAAAAGGGGAGAATGATGATGAAACTGAATAGTTATCTTCGCTGGGAGAGTTTTGAGAGAACATTAATCAGGAATAAAATCGTTGGTTTATGCCATACATGTATTCTGCAAGAAATACTGCATCTTTCGTTATATATTATCTGCAAACATTGTCTGGTGGCCTGAAACTCTAGATCGCTTCGTTTTGGGGTGCAACTATTATTGAATATTTAGGGATCTTTGAAGTTATATTTTGAAGCATTTTGCGCTGAGAACTTTCGGTAGTAGTGAGAGGCAGTCAAATGTCATTTAGACAAGTAGCACCAGGTTATAATCCTGGCATTAAATTTCTACCACCCATTTGTGAAATCGACTTCTTCGTGTATTTATGAGAGTAATTACTGCAAGATTTTGCTCTCCTGTTTTCATCATTTTATTTACTTCGGTCATATTATTCAGGGGCCGTTTTCAAATAGGCATATAGCGTCAGGTTGTAATCCTGCCATCAATTTCTGCAATCTACTCTTTTATATTTGTGAGATTAATTTCTGCACAATTTTGCTCTCCTGTCTGCATTATTTTATTCAGTTCGGTCGTATTAATCCACCCGTTATAAATTGTGAACATTTTCTTCATTCTTCAGACATCATTCCGGGAAATTTATTTCTTCAGTGGTATTCCGGACATATTTTCTGCAAGCCAAAGTAATACGTTGGGCAAATTTTATCTTGCCATATTTTCTGCTTCTTCTGTAACACTACTACCACAATGTTATTTCGACTTAAAATAAATTTGGCGTAAAATTGTGTCCTAACCAGTATAAACTTACTACTTTAACGTACTTTCTTTTTTTGTAATTTTCAGATGGAGTCCCCAGGTTTGACCTTTTCTGACTTGCAGCTGTTCAATTCGTTACTCAAACAGAAAGCAGAAAAACTTGAGCAGGACCTTGCAGCCAGCGAGTCACGTGTCAAAGAGCTTGAAGCTGTAGAAGCGAAGTTAAAAGATGCTGCAGAAAAGTCTGAAGTGATGATCATTGAATTACGAAAGCAACTGAAATGTAAGGAGCAAAATCTGGAGGCGCTGAAAAATGGTTCAAAGCAGTTCGACGGGAAGATTGACCTAGCTCGACGACGTATTTTGAGGTCTATAAAAGACATCAAAACCCTGGCTTCCGACTTAGTTGAGGTAGTATGCGATGAAAAATTGTATGATGCCGCTACTACGCTGTCTTCCTTAACTCAGACTAATAAGAAATCCCCACCTGCTACTCCGGGGAGTTCAAAGAAGCAGAATAAATTGTCCACTCCAACACAGACCCAAAAGAAATCTGCATCCACCAATTCGGGAGGTTCTAAGAAAAAGAATGGATCAAAATCAAAACCGCAAGAAGGGCAGAAACAGGGCCGACCCAACAATCCCAATGGGAAATTTTTCTGCACATCCTGCGAGCGTCCATTCACAAAGAAAACTTCTTTGGATTATCATGTTAAGAACTCCTGCAAAGGTTCCATTCACGCGGTAAAAGATGAGGAACCAGGGAAGAAAACAGATAAAGCGAAGATTCGCATACCGTCTAAAATCTTTACCCCCGTCACCGTGGATATAGATTTTCTCCCCTTATCTGAAGTTTTATCACTTCAAGCGAAAGCAAAGAAGGCGGCCAAACGGAAGGTTGACCAAGGTGAATCGAATGCTGCCGAAGATCCTAAGAAAAAGAAAGTTACAGAAAATACTAACGATACAGAGGGGTCTAAAGATGAAGAAATGACTAAAGATGGAGAAAAGTCTAAAGGTGGAGAAACGAATAATGATGCAGAAAAGACAACTGATACAGAAAAGACAAATGATGCAGAAAACACAAATGATGCAGAAAAGACTAAAGATGCAGAAAAGACAACTGATACAGAAAAGACAAATGATGCAGAAAACACAAATGATGCAGAAAAGACTAAAGATGCAGAAAAGACTAAACATACAGAACAAGCAGAAAACAAAGAACCAGCAGAAAACAAAGAACCAGCAGAAAACAAAGAACCAGCAGAAAACAAAGAACCAGCAGAAAACAAAGAACAAGCAGAAACAGAAGAACCAGCAGAAAAAGAACAAGCAGAAACAGAAGAACCAGCAGAAAAAGAACAAGCAGAAAACAAAGACCAAGAAGAACGAAAGCAAGATACAGAAAATGAAGAAATGATAGTGGGATTTTGAAATCAAATTAAATACGATTGTAATGAGTTCATGATATTTGCGAAGTTAAGGTGTAATGTAATTTGTCCACATACTTCGTGTACTAGAGTTTTATGTAGCTTCATATTGATATAATGATGATATAATGACATAATGATATCTTGAACTTATAATAGTTGTCGTGTTTAGCAATTTATTAAATTTTTGTCCAATATTGGTACGCACGGATTGAATATGTATGATTTACCACTACCTCATTGAATATACTTCTTGAGAAAATATGCTTGGACTTATTAATATGCCGTGACCTTATTTCTACATTCACCACAGCATATATTGTCATTGTTATGCCTATGTTCACCGTGCATTTTGGGGGTTCCGAAGCCGTTTCGTTTTACATACTTTTTTCTAATCATATTAAAAATTAACAGGTTTGTAGCCGTATTAAACGCACTGCCATTAGGCCTACCATGAGAGAGATCCAACCTTTACCGAATGCCGAAATAAGCGTTCCTGTGATTACCAATGCGCAGCATGAAACACCAGGCAGAAGCCGTCGCAAAGCTCCACAGACTCATCTAATGTATGTTGACCGCACACCTCAGACTTTAATTTCTGCAAGCCATGATTCAATTTCTGCAAACTCGGTTTCGCGTTTGGGCGCCGTCGCTTCCGCTTCAACCACTCCGTCGTCAAGTCGCCGTAAGACTCCACAAGTTCATTGTACGTATGAAAACCTTGGAACACCAAAAGTTCGCTCCCAAGCCGCTCCCATAGACAGTCATGATTCCGCGATGGTGAGTACCTGTAACTTGGTTCCTGTCAGAAACCTGGGGCCACTATTCGAGTCACTGGATAGCATTGCAGTTGCACCGAGCGCGAGTGGCGCTATTCTTGATCAACATGAAACACTGTTTCTGCAACAAGATACATCTGCGGAAAACACGAATTCTAACATAATATGCATTAGCGAAGAACTAAGCAACAGTGAGCACTTGATACAACAACCAGCTCAAAATTCAAGCAATAATAGACATAATAATGCATCTACATCCAACACACGTGCATCAAAGTCGTACAGAAAAGCATTGCATAAAATCGTCGACAGTTCCTGTTTAAGCTTCTCCGCTGATAAAGAGATCAACAAGATTCAAGAGCACACCTGTGGACCTTTCTCATTCAAGTGTCAGCATTGCTCGGCACTATTATTCAGAGGGGAACGCCGAAGTGGCCGTTACAACAAATGCTGCTATGGCGGAAAGGTTGTGCTTCCTCGGACAAACGCTTACCCAGAAGAAATGAAAACACTGTTGCAAGGACAGACAACTCGGGATCGGCAGTTTAGAGAAATGATCCGTGTTTACAACAATGCGTTGGCTTTTGCATCTTTCGCTCACGGCTCGATAAAAGCGCCTGGTACAGGAATGCAAACATACAACATTCATGGCCAAACTTATCACCGAATTTCTTCACTCCATCCAGCTGGTTCCGCAGCCAGCTTTGCACAACTTTATATTTTGGATTCTGCCACAGCTAATGAACAGCGCACTGCTTATGCCCAAAGGTCATTAACACAACGCAGTAATGGACGACAGAAAATCGACACAGACGTGATGAAAATGTTGGACCGCATTATTCGTACTGTCAGCCCATATGTTCGAGCTTATCAGATGATGCGTGAGGTAGAGGAAAAAGAATTGCAAGAAGCTGCATCACAAAATCGGCCTACACGAGAGGTCAGCATGTGGATAGGTGACACACGGAAACACCACCCTCGCAGATATAATGCCCCTACTTGCAACGAAATCGCTGTCGTTTTTACAGGCAAAGATGGCGACCCTCCTTCCAATCGGCAAATTGCTGTCCACAGCCGTGATGGAGCTCTGCGTTGCATGCATTATACTAATCCAGCACTAGATCCGATGGTTTACCCTATTCTATTTCCTCATGGAGATTGGGGTTGGAACTACTCCCTGTCGATAGACATGGCAGAAAGCGCCCACCCAAGTCAAGATGATCAGGTTGCAGAAATTATAGAGGATGCAGAAAATGATATTACAAGTGATAGTGAGGACGAAGAAGATGCAGAAAATAGTGGACATCGTACAAGAAGCTCAAAAGTTTCCATGCTGCAGTTCTATTCTTCTAAATTCCATATTCGAGAAGGTGACGACGATAAGAATTTTAATCCAATATTCTTCAGCAGAAAGCTTCTTAGTCAATACGGCTGTGATGCGTACACGAAGGTCGAAGCCTCAAGAATGACGTTCTACAGAAATGAACAGAAAAAACTGAGAGCCGAGAAATATCACGGTTTGAGGGATTACATCAATACAGAAGCAGAGAGGCGCGGTATGAAAGCAGGGAAAGCTGTCATACTTCCTTCTTCATTCACTGGAGGGTCCAGATATTTGCAGCAATTATATCAAGACGCCATGTCTATTGTCAGAGTTCATGGAAAACCGGATTACTTTATAACTTTCACATGTAACCCTAAATGGAAGGAAATAACCGAAAATTGCAAATTTGGTCAACAGGCGTTGGATAGGCCCGACTTGGTAAACAGAGTATTTAAGCAGAAAGTACGTATGTTCATGGATGACATTATGAAGAAGCACGTCCTGGGAAAGGTCAAGGCTATGATAGGCACATACGAGTTCCAGAAACGAGGACTCCCACATTTCCATGTACTTTTAATTATGGATAAGGACGATAAGCCCGACACGGTAGAAAAGGTTGATTCTGTCGTGAGTGCAGAAATTCCATCAAAGGAAGATCATTTCCGGCTCAATGAGCTGGTGCTTAAGCACATGATCCACGGACCTTGCGGAAACGTCAATCCAAAAAGTCCATGTATGGCTAACAGCAAGTGCACAAAGGAGTTTCCGAAACCATTCAATGCAGTAACCAGCATCACTGGAGATTGCTTTGCGAAATCTAGGCGTCGCGACAACAGCGCCGAAGATCACTTTGTTGGAAGTGGGGAACAGAAACGTGCAGTAAACAATGCTTGGGTCGTACAGTATAACCCATATTTTCTTCTTCGGTATAACGCACATATTAACGTCGAAATCTGCTCCTCTGTAAAAAGCGTGAAGTATATTTTTAAGTATATTCACAAGGGACATGATCGGGCAGTCGTTATACTTAATGAAAAGGGAATCCCAACCAACGGCGAGGCTCATTACGAGAGCGTGTTTACAGTGGATGAAATAAAAACTCACGTTGATACTCGGTATGTTTCTGCACCAGAATCCCTTTGGAGGATATACGCCTACAAAATGCACGAGCGATCCCATGTAGTATATCGTCTGGCTATTCATCAGGATCTGGAGCAGAATGTGGTGTTCGTGGAAGGATCTGAAAGAGAAGCATTAGAGGCAGCCCAGAAAAAACATTCGCATCTAACAGCATGGTTTGAGCTCAACAAATCTGACGCCACAGCTCGGCAGTATAAATATGCAGAAATTCCAGAGCATTACGTGTTCTCCAAATACGCTGATAACAACGGTAAAAAAGGTAAATGGACAAAAAGAAAAAGAGGAGCAGCAAAGATTGTAACCAGAATATTCAACAGCAGTCCGAAAGATATTGAATTGTACTGCCTACGGCTTCTTCTTTTACATGTCAGAGGGTGCAAAAAGTACGAGGATATAAGAAATTTCGATGGAGTCGTTTACACTACATTCAAAGCAGCAGCCCAACAGCGTCAACTGCTGAAAAGCGACGAATGCTGGAAAGACACACTTGAAGATGCATGTTCATTTCAAATGCCAAAACAGCTGCGGCAGCTATTTTCTACAATTTGCGTGTTCGGAACTCCCACCAACGCCCTAGAATTATGGGAAACCTTTAAGGAGCAGCTTTCGGAGGATTTTACCCGACATGAGGATTTTTCTGCAAGCGATGCCCTCAATCTTGCCCTTGCAGAAATTGATGATTATCTTCATAGCATGGGTACGTCCTTATCGAAGTTCGAATTGCCACAACCACAACATGTACAAGGTCGATCAAGCGAGCACTACAATATTGACGAACAGCAGCAACTTGCAGAAACGTACTTGCAGAGGCTCAATGAAAAGCAGAAACTTGCGATAGCTCAAATCATTTCTGCAATCAGTAAAAGGACCGGGCTTGAAGTTCCTGAATGCTTGCTCGATTGTGATGCAAG
This sequence comes from Bourletiella hortensis, assembly GCA_034694225.1. NCBI lineage: Eukaryota > Metazoa > Arthropoda > Collembola > Symphypleona > Bourletiellidae > Bourletiella > Bourletiella hortensis. The sequence goes on from JAQFYD010001486.1 coordinate 9,897, forward strand.
TCAATCAGACACAGAAAACAACTGCTACTTCGTCGATGGACCAGGTGATTATAAGATTTGCCTTTAACCTAATCCACATCATATTGTTTGCACCATCTTAAGTCTCTACCTATAGGTGGGACTGGAAAAACATTCCTGTACAACACTCTCATGGCAATTATAAGAGGACAAGGGCGTTCTGTAATTCCCGTTGCCCAAACTGGAATAGCAGCATCATTACTGGTTGGAGGACGAACAGCCCATTCTAGGTATGGTTTATGCGCGTATAAACTGCAAGGAGAAATTTAACCACTAGAACTTATTTTGTGCATACAATGCATTAATTAAGTAGCTATTGCTCATGCAGAAATGTTGGTTACAGATTTGGGCTTCCGCTCACTCTTGATGAAACCTCAGTATCCAATATTAAGCCCGGATCTATCCAGGCTCGCGAACTCTTAAATGCAGACTGCATTATATGGGACGAGATATCAATGACTCATCACCACGCACTGGATACTCTCGACAGGCTTTTGCGAGACTTGACAGGAATTGATAAACCCTTTGGAAATAAAGTTGTTATCTTGGGAGGAGACTTCCGGTTCGTCTTAAGTATCCACAGCTTTGCATTTAAATTCTACGGCAGAAAGTACAGTTTGAATTTTATACTGCAGGCAGCAACTACCGGTAGTGAAACATGGAAATCGTATCGATATTGTTAATGCTTGCGTAAAATCTTCAGCGCTGTGGGAGAATTTTCAACGAGGAACATATCGCTTGGTGAAGAATATGAGAACTAACCAGGACGACCGACAATTTGCCGCTTGGCTTCTCAAACTTGGAAATGGCAATATTCGTGCTGCAGAAAATGAAGAAGATGACATTAAGATCCCAGAAGAGTTTCTTCTACGCAGTGAAGGTTCAGAATATCCAATTGTGGATTTCATTTTTGGCTCGAGCGTTAGCATTACAGATTTTAGCATGTACTGCAATAAGGCTATTCTTTGCCCCCTTAACGAAGATAGTCTAAAAATTAACGAAGAAATACTTAGCAGAATTGAAGGGGAGAAGAGAACATTCCTCAGTGTAGATGAGGCTGTGTGTGAAGAAGCGGAAGAAATAGTATATCCCGTTGAATTTCTTAACTCACTCACTCCAGGCGGACTGCCTCCACATGCATTAAATTTGAAGATTGGCTGCATCATTATTCTGCTGAGAAATCTCAATCCAAAAATTGGTTTATGCAATGGAACACGCTTAGCTATTCATCGTATCACAAGAAATGCCTTAGATTGCGAAATCATAGCAGGGAAATTTTCTGGGAATAGAGCTTTTATCCCTCGAATTCAATTAGCGCCGAATGACCCAGACCTACCATTCACGCTGTCACGGACACAGTTCCCGGTTAGACTAGGTTTCTGCCTTACTATAAATAAATCCCAGGGGCAAACTTTAGAGAAAGTTGGAGTGTATTTACCGAAACCTGTTTTCACTCATGGTCAGTTATACACTGCGTGCTCAAGGGTAACATCGAAGAGTGGGTTGAAGATCCAAATTGTCAAAAGTAAAAACGATGATTCACCTGATGCTGTGACTAAGAATATTGTTTATAAGGAAATTCTGGGATGAGCAGAAATCTGTTATGTATGACATAAATGGTTATCAAACTTATTAGCAATAAATACAGTTATATAGCACTTCGACAGTCGCAATTTATTCAACTCAATCCCGTTCCTTGCATTACAGCTTGCGGTCCAGCAGTACAGGAAAGTGCCATTTCTGCACTACAACGTTACAGCATAATTTCTGCAAAAGGATCACAGTTTCAGCTTAAGAACAGCATTGTATTCAAGTTTATGTAGCTGTGAAAGGCGTGAGGCATTGAGTTGAGGAGCTCTTATTTTTTAGTCATACTTTGCCTCCATAGAATTAGCCCGTCCAGAGGACGGGCCACCTTGCTAGTTATTATTAAGTCAAACACATTTACCTGGTTGGGAACTTTGGCCTGTTTGTGTCATCGCAATGTTATTCAAACAGAGAATATACATATCTGGGCATACTCATCGCCATACATTAACATTATTTCCCGGGAAATCAGGCACGTGTGTACATAAATGGTGTTACCATGGCGAAAATCTTGCAAACAACCACCTTC
>JAQFYD010001487.1:0-12026 GCA_034694225.1 Bourletiella hortensis
TGTGTCTGAGTGTGTGTGTCTGCGTTTGTGTAGCAAATGGTTTTTTCTTCTTGTGATTATCAAAGGTAAACTAAATTTGATGTTGATACTTGCTTTACAGCCATATGTGAAGATCCAGAGATCAAAGAGAGGATAATTCAACTACGGAGCGAGCAAGAGACAAAAGCTCAGGATGCGGCAAGGAGGAAAATCCGACGGTCACAGTCATCTAATTCAAGAACACAGTCCATCCGTCGGACTTCACATCGTGATAAGGGACTCACGTCTAAAAAGGATGCAGCCGATGAGGCTCAGATGCTCATGGCTAGAGAAATCAATATTAAAGTAAGTGAGCCATTTCAAATCCCTTTAAATTCCAAAAGGGCCCTTTCCTATGTGTACACACAGGAGAGTTAGAGAAACTGATAAGTTATAAAAGGAGACGTCTTGATTTATAAGCTGAATCACATGGCTTCTATGTATGGAATCCAACGTGATGTATAGTATACGTAGCTTACCTACGAGCCTGTCTGTCTGGCTGAAAACTGACTGAACTGGAAGCAGAATGTCGTTGCAGTGGCATAGCAGCAGCTCCCTGTGTAATCTTACATGTAAGCTAACAACTCCTTCTGGGAGGTAACGCCAGTTTTAACGTGTCGGATGTGAAATATCCGTGACTTTAAAAATTGTGAAGAATGGAAAGAGAAGAAGAGCTGAAGAATTTTTTCTCTCTATTTTCTTCTTCTCCTTCGTCCTCTTCCTGCCTGCCCTTGCTCACATGTGTCTCCACTCAAGCAATGTTAATACGATGGCACAACCGGGGAAAATCTGTCTTTCCCATGTTATAGGATCCATTCTGTAGCAATGTGAGATGAAAATGGTGAAAAAAAAGACTCCTTTCATCCGTATCGATACATATCGTCCTGTCATACAGGAAGAGAAGAATTCATTCAAGTGGAAGCGAAATTATATTTTTTTTGACAGAAATGTCATACCTGGAAGTATTACTTTAGCATTACGGGAGCACACGTGTATATGCTTTAATTTTATGATTTTTTGCTTGATTTCACAGGATAGTAGTCCTTCACCTACTACTGAGATTGGATTAAATCCGGCTGCTGCTGCAACTACAAAAGTTCCCAGTACAAATAATGGTACTCTTCTTGACCTTCATAATCAGAATAATGGTTCGGAGCTGCTGCTGGATCATCATAATCAAGATAGTAATGGGGAAGAAGAACATGGAGGAGGAGTAAATAATAAACAGGGAAGTCTTCCTCCAGCAATTTACCACGGAAAAGACTCTGTGAGCCAAATTAAACTGACTTCAATGGAGAGGGAGAGACTTCGGAATTTAGCCTCTCAGAATAACTCTTCATCCCTCATTACCTCTAACAATGTCAAGAATGACACGAGCAATAATAATTACAAGAATAATAACAAGCTACACCATCATCATCATGATAAATATCATCACAATCCTATTGCTCCCCTCATGGACAACAATGGAGGTAGCAACAACGAAAATAATTCTCCAAATAATATCGTCTGTCCCACGCCAGTGGAAACTAATGCCAATGTACATGTCAAAGGTGAGTTCATCTATCATTGTCCCCCTCTCATTCCTTTCTTATCCTTGTAACAATCCTAAATTTTTGTACATTTTTTTTATTATTTAACAGTTGAAATTACTAATTTATGATTTTTTTTGTATTTTTTGTTTTTGTCGCTTCGTTAACCCCTACGACCATGTGCCTTCACGAAAAATTTTTTTTGCTATTGGTGGGGTATATGATTCTTCTTTGTGTCATGATGATGATGGGGATGAATGAAAAAAGGGGGTGGGAAAAACGTACCAAATATGTACGGAAGTAGCGACAGTATTAGCGGAATCGGAGGAGGAGGGAATAGCACTATTGACATCCATGTTTCAGTCACCATCAACACGGCAAATAGTCCAACGAGCACATTGAATGGGGGCAGTGGAGGTAGCATATTGAATGGAGGCACAACAGCAATGATTGCCTCCTCCAGTCCTGCTTCTCTCCCCATGATCCTCAATAATAGTTATACGGCTCCCGGAACCTTGGCAGATTTGAAGAAACAAAGATCTCTACAGTATTTGAACCGGAACCATCCTTTGTCTTTTAATGGTACCATAAGATATATAATACACACATGTATAGAGCTATCCCTTTATTAGCAACTTGATGATGTACACTATCAGTTTTATATCACATTTTGTCCTCGTCGTCGTCGTCATCTTCCGTCGTTCAGTGTAGTGTTACAACAGTTATACGAATGACGACCATGACGACGACAACGACAACTTATTATTCTCTTCTTCGTCTCACACTCAGGTTCCTTCTTCAAGTCTTTTGACATTGATCTATATAAACTTGTCGTCTTTCATTCCAAGTCTTTCTTTGTTTCTCTTTTGCATGCTGCATGCACATGAGCAGGTCTCTGTTCTTCTTCTTCTTTTTCTGGCATCTCAATTAGGACTCCTTTTCAAGTCCGACTCACTTATTTTTTGGTAAAAAGAATGTAGAATTGTAGCACATACATTTTTAGTATGCTGAAAGACAGGAGAACTTGTTGCACACGTAAATTATTTATGTCCTCTGAAAATGCACAAAATACTGCACATCTCATTATTATTTGCACTGTGATATATGTATGCCTCCTCTGCATGCTCACTTGCTGTTATAGTTGTAATTTTATTAACAAATCATGCGTTACTGGAGTGGGTCGTGTACAAAGAAATGCTGTTTATATTCAGGGGGTAAAGGGTTAGGAATTTGGTCAATAGGTTGGTGGGGTAGAATGATGATGACAGGGCTCATCATCATCATCTCCTGGGAAAATTGCATTCGTAATGTAGAAATGTTTTTTGTAAACTTGGTACTTTCTCCTGTGGTGCACTTTCTGGAAATAATGGGTGGGTCTTTTACGGGCTATTAGTATAACAATGCATGAATTTCCAGTCCTTTACTATTATTATGATTCTTGGACTATTCTTTTGAAGAATTACTTGTTCTCTCCTTTTGTAATGTTTTTTCCATCCTCATCGTTGAGGAAAGAAAGAAAGGAAATGATGGATGATCATGATTTATTTATACATTGTTTGTCTTTCTTTTATCTCCACAGGACTTACGGATATGCAGCCAAAGCAGTATGAAATCACTCCGCCTAGTCCAACGACCCGGCGGAAATTTGTAGGGGATCCGGAAGGACACTTAGCTGACTATACAGAATCTGGGAAGAGATGTTGCGTCATAACTTAAATATACAGATAATATACTCGTCCTTTACGGAAAATTCTTCATCATACTCTTCGTCGTCTTCTTCTTCTTTAATATTTACGGAAGCAAAGGAGAAGAAAAAAGCGGGTCTTCTATACAAGTTTACTTGAAAAACATATATTTCTTCCCTATTTGCCACTCCGTGTGATGTTTTTTAATAGAGTTATTATATTTGAGTAAATATTCTATAAATGGCTGTACATTCCATTATTAATATGAATAGTCCGTATATGAAACCGATATAATTTTTGTATTAAGATGATGAGGATGAGTCTAGTAGCATTTATCTTGCCCTTTGATGTTGTAATTAGTTGTTGTTGTGAAGTACACTTATACTATTGTCGTATGATAGTACGAAGCCAAGTATAATAGTGTAGCGGCGATGATTATTTTTAATTTACCCATTTTATGATCGTGTATATAAATGGCTGCCTTGTGAGTGGATTCATTTAGGCCCTTCTTATCAAGTCTGATTCCTTTTGGTTTTTTTTAAATGTGCAGCATGATTGATGATGATGAAAGAGTAATTAATAATATTATTATTGTGACAATGCGATCAAGTTTTTAATAACAAGCAGCTTTATATTACCGCCCGCCCTATTGTAATGAAAATAATGTGAGTGAATTTTGGAAAAGAAAAGAGGAGGAAAGAGTATAGCAGTTTTGTGAAGCAAGTATTTTTTTATGAAAAATATTATTATTATTTTAAAAACTTTGGTCGCAATGAAAATAATGATGATAGCCATGTCCTTAAGTTTCTCTCGTTCGCTTGTACTGTATGTATTATTACTCTTAAGATTCATATCTGTTCAATCCGGTGCCAAAAATAATTAGAATTGATATATTGTAGTAGTGAACTGTCGACTAAATGGACGCTAAAAATGAACATGGACAAATGTATTATTATTCTAACAATTCTAATGAGCTGTTTTAGAGCGGAGAAATAAGCAAAGTTGTTGCAGCTTGTTATTATTTGCTGTTCAAGTATTTGCAAAAACTAAAGTAAGTATTGTGAATTCCGAATGACCTGACTGCTAAGGAATGGTTGAGTTTTTTTAATTAACTGGAGTTTGTGACTTTTTAAGTGAGTGGGAGCGTTACTGCAAGGGTTTCTACGCCTGTGACGATACACCAAATTATTTAATGTATTATTCAATTTATTGACAAATGGACGGAAAATCAGCAAAAAAATTGACGAGAATCTGATACCATCCTGACATACTATAAATAATGTACTTGAAAATTGTTGGCGAAAAAAGGAGTTCAAACAGTGTTCATGGTTTGTGTACTCGTATATATATGAACTGGAATACAGTCACATGCAAAAATATAATGCCTAAATATATATATTCAGTCCTAAATTATTAATTTTAGCTAAATGACTTACGGTGATTGTTGAGAAGAGAGTGAATGACCTTATAAATGATGATAATGTCATGGGGCCTGATCCATTGTGCGCATTAAAGAAATATAAGCTTGAATTAATTGCTTTCACTTCCGCGTCTTCTTGCATATCCTCCAAAAAGCTTAATCCTGGAGGAATTGTTCAGCCGAACTGGACACCAGCCAACCTTTAAGAGACTTACTGTCTGAAAATAGCAAAGACTACTCCAAGGGAAGAAAATTGCTAAAAGCAATGTAAAGGAGCTAAAATTTTATTTATTTTAAATCTCGTTCTCACTACATTTTGAAATAAAATTAGAGGCAGAAGGATGGCTAATAATAAGAATAATAGTAATTAATTCGAGTCTCCTATTTTTTGGTCTTTTCTAAAATTGCAATAATTATAACATTGTCTACGTCATTTATCATCAGCATGACCTTCATCATCCTCAGTTGTTTACCGGAGCCTTTGTTCATTAGAAGTCCTTGTTTATAATAAGTTCAATCATCATTATTATTAATATTTAGACACAATTATTCATGAGCTGAAGGTTCCCTTCCAAAATCACTCGTGTCATAAAGTCAGCAGCAATAATTCCGGAGCTTTTGTTCATTTAGATGCTACCCTTTCCATACCATATCGTCGTCATCACTACCAATCATATTTAGACTTGCTATAATAATAATAATAATAATTATACTTAGCGTACTTTGGTACTACAACTACTAATATTGTCAACACTTGAGAAGTGGTTGAAGCACATTGAAATACTTCATCATCATCGCGTTCTTTTTTATATAGCGCTTATCGTCATTTTTACTTTTAATAGAAGACTACATATTTTTTTCAAAGTCTATACGAGAAGGCTGGTGACTACGAACAATAGATATTCATAATTACACCGGCACATGGAGAACAAAAACAAGAAACAACACTGATAATTACAGGTAATCTTCCTGGTCTCTAACGTTTCTCTCTATGGCTATTAAATAGCTGGCTACAATAATGTTATATATAGTAACTGTAATATCTTATTCAATTTTCGAAGGCTAAAATCCCGACAAAAAAAGTTTTACCCTGAGGTCGGCGACCTTGCGACTTAACCAACTTCTTAGTACCACACAAAAATTGCACTAAACTGGAATGGAAAGGAGCTATTTAGTAGTTTTTAAACTGTAGTATACATACAGCTTAGCTCAGGAACTGCTGACTTATTGACTCACTTACTTATTTACTTATTTATTACATCAAACGGGTAGTTTATCATTAGGAGGAATATATCATAGTAGCTATATTAAATTGTCATCATTTCCATGTAAGAAGAGCTAGTCATCAGACTTGTTAAGTTACACTGTTAAACACAGACAGATCCAGTAGTATTCATAATAATATAATAATAATAGACATATTGTTTTCAGAAGTTAGATTCATTTAGTTGCTCGACAACGTATAGTCGTAATAATAAGAATAATTAATAGCAATAATAATATCACGCTTAGAAATGTATTCCAGCGTCGAATGAACAACAACGGGAGGAAGAGTAGCAGAGATTATTCATAATATAACTGCCTGAGGAACTTGTGGTAGCGTATATAAAAATAAATCCTGGGAATTGGAAAATTGTAGAATGAATGAGAAAACAAACGCACACATGGAAACGTAAGAACATTATTGTAAAGTACTCTTAATGAAAGTACTTTCAAAAGTGCCATACTTTCCAAAACAAATAAAAAAAGTGGGTAATCATCATCACTCTGATTAACTGGAAGGACTGAGCTGGAATCCTTGAAATTATACAAACTGGATGGCTAAAAACAAAGTTTAGAAGATTTCAAGTTTCCGAAAGAATATCATTATGAACAAGATGGGAGCTTTCTTGTTTGGAGGTAGCGATTGTATATAACACATTAGTGCACAACGTAGGAATGAGAAATCCGGAGTAGGAGAGGCCCTTAGGGCTCCCTAACTTCCTAGCGACTTATCCATCGTTTGAGACCGTCCTCCCAGTCGGTGCAGGCGCCTTCGTCGTCATCTGTTTTGATGTAAGAATCCTCGTCATCAGTTCTCATATAAGTTTCATCATCTGTTGTGGTAGCAGGTAAGCCGCTAAGACGAAGGCATAAATCCTACCCAAGCAGAAATTCATAAGTCTACAAAGCTGCTATGTGCTTTTTCTAAGAGTGAGGCAATTGCACTACGCATAGGCTGTGTATCTGTGCGGTATTGTGCATGATTTCTTTCTTTCTTTACGAAAAGGGGCTTACGTCCGTATTGATGTCATCATAAAGTTCAGCAGTATAAGATTCAACAGGAATAGCCGCAGCAGCAGAAGCTTCATTCGTATCTACCACCTTTGAACTATGAGCTGGAACAGAGTCAAAGAGCTGCAAGGCTATTTCTCTCTCATACATATCCTCACGGAATCCATTTTCAGTAGACAGTCTGCTTGCTCTAAGCTCTGCCAAATACTTTGCATCATTCTCAAACTGCTGATCCATTTCTTCTTTCCACATTGCTGCTTTCTTCAACTCATCTACGGCGGGGAAATGCACAAAAAACAACAAGTTATTTTTTTCTGTCAGTATGTATGCCATACAAGACATAAATGGAGTCTAATAGCTCTCTCCTATCTCTCTTAATACATACCCTCGGAGGGCTTTCCAACTTGACCTTCATTGTTCTCATCGTCCGAGCCTATAAATTATACAACGAACATTAATATTTCCAGTAACTTACAGAGACCCAAGAGCCAGCTAGTAACATACGACAAACCAGAGTTTAATTCCTTGACCAACGTCGACATGGCATTCGTAACGGAGTCTGCGGCAAGAAGGAGATCGTCCCTTAAACTTCGACTGCCGGAATTACTGACATAATTATTTGAAGCTGAAGTAACGGACATTGAGGCGGATCTGAAATCGTTTTCAGTACTGTAAGCAGATCGAAGCTCCCCTGTCAATGAAGTGTAAGTCTCGGAATGATGAGGAGTCGGCGGGGCTGATCGATGAATAGTCAAAGGAATAGCCGAAGAGCCCGAGTGAGTGTAAATAGACATTGGTGGCGATTTAGTAGAGCGTGGAGAAGTTGGGGTCGACTTGGGCGTAATTTGTTGAGCCTGTCGGAGTAAAATGTGTAAACGACTTTTGTTTAAGCAATTTCCTGGATACCAACCAAACTTAAGGGCAGATAGAAAAGTTTCTTATTTTTTCCCTCCAGACCTTGAGAAGCTTCATGAGTCCCTCCAACTGACCCATAAGTTGTTGCCTGGAGTCCTGTAGGTTGTTCAGCTTATCTTCCAGCTCGGACTTATGGTACCGTAACGCCTGAAGTTCCTCCATTAAAATTGGACCTGGCGATGTCTCTGCACGCATGAATTCCATCTCTTGCTGGGATCTATAGGAAGAAAGAAACAGATTTATCATTCCCATGACACCCATTTGACATTCCATATGAATGCCATTATTACTGCGGCCATGGATCACACACACTTGTACATTAATCCCTCACGTACTCACCGGAGCCTTGCAATTTCACGCATTATTTCCCGATTCCTTGCCTCCAGTTGAGCAATCATTTCTCGCTGTGTCTGCGTCGTGTCATAAAAGCTCATGCTTGTCTGCGACATGGTTCTACTATGCTGTAATGATAAATAATATAGGAACAAGCATTTAGCCTCAAGTCCGAGCAATAATAAGAATAACAGTTAACATTCCTATCACGTGCAACTAACACACAAATCACGATTAATAAGAATTACTCCGCTACAGACTCCCTCCGAAAACGTTCATTTACCTTATAAACAGGAGCAGGCTGCATGGAATAATGTGAAATAAAATAGCATAAAAAATTTAGCCTTGCAATTATAGGCAACAAACTGTGTGGGTAGCTCATTGTGCTCAATCATTAATGACAACAGAGAGATTTCTGGCAAGAGATTTAGAGCGAAAAAATAAAACCTTAAACTTACAGGGTATTTGCTTTCAGATGCCAGGCGAGCGGTATAGCGTGCAATTAGCCTGTGTTCTTCGTCGCTTTCACTCACACTGTCTGAATAGCAGCTACCTGGCTTGTTAGGAGGACTACAGAAACCAAATGTTTTACCATTACTTCTTGTTAATGTCGTCCATTCGATGCAAAAAATCTCATTAATAAAAAAACTTAAATTCGACAAAAATAATGCCAATCAATTCAGTAGCAATACTTGAAGCCAAAAATAAAAATGTAAGTAGTAGTCCTCAAGCATTATTGTTCTCAAAAATCCCCATCAAAAACACCCCGCAGAGGCAAGGCTGTGAAGACCAAACCGACGTGAGTATGAAAGCCTAGAGAGCAAAGCAAGAATGACCTTACCCTTGGCCTAAATCCATCACGAAAGTTTTCTGGTCAGAGTAAGCGTCCAGATGATCATACATGGGAAAACCATTATGACTTGGCAATGGGGACGGCGGACTAGATTAGTAAAGAAAAAACCGTACAAAGATGTTACCATCACCATCAGAAAAGTCTACTACCCCCCCCCCCCATACAAGCGAATTCAGCCATTTGCTTGGGCGAGGCAACTACTGTGCATTATTAATTGGTTTACACGCCTCAATTGCCCACATTTTAATAGTGCTGAAATTCTCCAAAATTTTGTCTGCTAAGAAATTAGTCCTGTCATGTTAAGAATGTAAAGATGTATCTTATAAGGGTACAGCCATATTTATAGAAACTACAGTGGTGGCATTTAGTAAGCCCACAGCATACAGAACCCATTAGTTTAAGTGCTATCTGTCCCGATTATAAGCATAAGAGGTAAGTAAATAAATAAATAAGTAAATACACTCACACAATGTGCGCTAAATTGAGGGGACGCTCTTGTTCAGGAAATTTAGGCATTTTCTTTGACTTATCCGGGACACAGCGAAATGACTTCCTAAACGAGTTTCGAAAGCCTTTTCCCGTCGACTTCTGCTACAAGGAAGTACACAAACAAAAGTCATTGACCATTACTTGCTCCTGCCGGCGGTTATATGAATAATTTACTGATAGCAAACACCACATCAGGAGCGGACGTGTGAAAAAGGTACCATTATGAAAGTTTGAATGAAACAGGAAATGGCCTTACGTTGGTCGAATACTCTTTGACTTCATGTGTAGCCAAATGGTTTCCAGCACTTTTACCTTGCCAATAACAATTTTGACACATGTTGAAATTAGGACATTGCGTACATTTGTATCTGAACCCTTGAATATTGTTAACTTGACAGATACTACATTTGATTCCATGATTAACCGTAGATATTGCAGCCATGCTGTGTAGTACCGTCAGCCAACAGATGCAAGGTGGTCCTGATAACAATACAATAGCAATAGTCTCAATTTTACTAAAAAATTAACTACCACCAATTTGTCTGAATGGAAATATTGTCATAGAATCATAGAATTTTATAATGGCCCACCAGGATCGAGAATAGCATCCAGGAAGCAGTTAACGTTAATGGAAGTGGCTCCCTCAGAAAATGTGAAAATTGTCGATGCGAGGCCTTCCGTGTAACCGAACGTAGGGGCTTCCAGAACCATTGCCGGTAATGCCAAAACTTCTTGCAAATATTCCAAAAATCTTCCTAGCACGAGATTTCCATTTTCATCCGAGATTTGGGAAAATATATCTGTCCAAACAAATCTCCTAAATGTTCATGATTCGCTCCAGAAATACTCCAAACCCAAGTAAACATGATACTTACATCTTAATTTATCTAACAACTTTCCGGAACAGAGGGTTGACAAAAAGACTTTGACCTGGAAAACACGTAATCCCCTTCCCAACCCTTCACTGTTAGAAAACCACAAATCAATACAAAGCATGTAACTTTCGACAAAAATCATTACTGCTTGGGTAAAAAAGGATACGAGACGAACATACTTATCGTAAGCAATTAACATCCACGATAGCAAATATCTTGCACAACTAGTGACGTCCACTTGTTGTCCAGGAGGAAGACGCTTGTTTAAATTCACATACAAAGAAGTCACAACCGATTCTACTTTTGGCACGGTAAGAATTGCATAAGGGTCCATTGCATTGAGTCCATGTTCTCGAATAGATTCAATCACGTTGAATATATCGATTAAAATAACTGCAACGGAAAAGCCAACATTCCAATCGTTATAACTTTCCCTTATACATCAAACACATACACCATCTTATCTAACAATAACCTCGTCCGAAACAGTCTCATAAACCTCATACGGCTGTAAGTCTACGTAATGAAAAAAAGTACTAATTAACACTTACATTTTGACCTAGTTTGTATGAACCGAAGCTTTGCTGCAGTGCGGTAACTTGCAAATCGAATAGCATCATAACCAAGTTCCTGAAAAGCAATAACAATTATCATCATTCTCATCAAACAATTTAATGAATTAATTGCAGTCTTCTTCGTCACCTGTAATTCAGACACGAGGAGGGACAACTCCTCCGAATCCACAGAACTATTCGTCGGAAGACTCATCCCAGACATTCCACTGCTTGTTGACACCATTCCAAGGCCTTGAGTGTGTTTCTTAACAAAACTAAAAAACTTGTTCCTGAAAACAAATATCAACAAAGTTATTGCTCCAACTTCTCCGATACACGCACCACTTCCGCACCAGCAAAAAACAACACCAAACCACCTCGAATTTCTCTCAAAGTTCTTTTCAGTCTGAAGAATCCTTCATCTCAATCTCAATGCCTAACATTCCATAGACGAAAGACAGATTCAACATCCTTTGCAGTTGAAGTTAAACAAACAAACAAACATCTCAGATGTACCCTCATCATCATCTTGTCCTTGAATCGACAATCCTTTTATAGTCAACTGCACAATTTTGGTCAATCAAAACAACTTAGGTCCAATGAACTACTACATACAGAATAATTTCCCTCATAATTCTTCTCCCTCCCTCACACGAAGTTTCATACTTGTTCATTCACGAAATGGCAATAATTTATAGCATACCTGAATATAATTCCCCATAATTTATATGTATCAATTTTTCACAAACACTTTATCATCATTCATCCACTAAGTTATGACTCCTTGCAAATTATTATGCTTGTCTGTTAGTCAAACATAATAATTCACAACGAACAGCCCCCAAATCGTTCAATAAACCTACATAACTAGCACAATTTTCTTCGAAACGTACCGAGAAAATTGTAGCTAAAATTGACATTCCTTGGGTACACACGTGAGTTTTCCGTTTGTCTAATAATAATTCCTATCGCGCTCACAATTTGTTTACCATCATTAACTCAATGTTTCATTAATGGCTCAACTACCAATGGACAGACACCAAGATTTTCTAAACTTGCATTCAAACAAACTTGTATT
>JAQFYD010001488.1:0-12024 GCA_034694225.1 Bourletiella hortensis
AGCTAGTGATGTGAGTCCAATATAATATGAGTCAATAGCAAAATGTCTTATAAAATTATTCTTCCTCCGTGCCTATAGCTTGGTATGCATTGGTGCATGTGGTAGTGTTCGTGTTGTCGTATAAGTACTTGTTCTTCGTCTGACAGCCACACAGGTGCTGATATTAGGGGGGGGGCAAGCAATCAAAGGCCGATGATATTGGACGGAGAGGGGCAATGGTGGTAACGGCCGTATTAAAGATGAGGGTCATATAGATGCCCAGTTCATGAGAATGATGTACTGCTATGTGAGTATAACTTTTCTTCATTCATGTGTCAGGTGATAAAGGAGCTAAAAGGGGTTGATTCAGTGACGGAAAGCATCATCTTCTCAAAGTTTCACAGAGTCTTTTCAAGTCTATCATGGGAGTGTTGATCCGGTAAATTATGGCTGGTACACCTTGAGTTGGAATTAGTTGAGAGGATTAAAATGATTATATTATAGTTGTATGCTCCTTGCCGCCGCCAAGAACGGTATATAACTAGGCTCCATTGTCCAGCCATGTAGTAGTGGTAGTAGTATGCCTCCTCTATAATGTGTTTAAGTATGACACAGGACAACAACAAGAATGAATGAGGAATGTCATTGTGTACACAGAGAGGACTTGGTGCAATGCTCGCTCTTTTAGAACATAATATGCTCACGTTCCTTATTCACACACTCATCTTCGTCTCCTCTTCTTCTTCTTCTGAAGATACCGAGGAGGAAGGAATACATTTTTCTTGGAAAAAGTTTGAAAATTTTTCTCTCGTACTACAACGAGAAGGAGAACTACTAATCCTCATAAAGATCTTCTTCTCTCATTATTACATGTAGCCAGATTTATTTTGAATTTAGTAGCAAGAAGAAGCAAGGTATGGTGGCACATTTTTCCTATGCACTTACACGCTATGACGACCGTTCCAGCAATAAGTTAAGGAGGTGGAGGAGAAGGAGGAGTAGAAAGAATTATTATTGAAGGACTTTGCTGCTGCTCTAGTAAGTGGTCCCGGTTTGGTGTGTGAGGACTCCTTCATTCACACCAATAGGTGTTTAATCTTCTCCAGTTTTATGAATGTCACTCACACAGCAGTCCCTCACGCAGTGTGAGAAGACCTGAGAGACATTCTGTGTGGGTCCATTGTCAGCTTCTTTTGTTGTTTATTCCTGAAATTGTCTCTTCTGCTACTTCTGTTGTCGTCCAATGATACCATTTTGGTCAAAATTGCGTTTTTCTCAGGCAGCTTTAACTTGCTTAGCTGGCTATGTTATATGCATGCATGCATCATGGGAATGAGCCAAAACATCTCATGACATGTTTACTGTCATTTGTACACACTACATCTCAAGTAAAGTACCTCTCTGTAGCAGTGTTTTTTTGATGGCTTGTAATTATTTATTGTTATATTTCGAGGAGAAAGTTTATCAACAACCTCTCTCTCCACTTCTATACTGCTTGGTCAGTTTAATTTGATGTTTGTACTACAACATTGACTGTTGGAGACGAACTTACCGCGGGGGTCTTGCTCAAATGGAAGCATATGGCTCAAGATGCGAAATAATTCCATTTGAATTATTCTTCTATATGGACATTTGTTTGGGAGGGTGCTCCTTAGGTTACATAGGAGAAGGAAGTTATATAGCTATGCCATATGATGACAAGTTTTCTTTGTATATTATCATAATATGCTAAGTGGCAGCGTGCTGCTCCCGTTGGAGGAGACATAAATGTCACTTCTTATATGGCAGTTGAAATATGAATGAGTAATTATTATCATTCATTCATCTTATCTCAGCCTACACATACAAAGAATGATGTGATGAGTTTAGTCGTTTCATATAAGTGTAATAATAATAATAGCTTATGCATCATAAGTATGGAACACCATGCCCACCGTTGTAGTTTGAATCGTTATTATTCCCCATATGCATATACGTCTAGGTTCAATGAACATGTATTGTATAGCTACTTGTGAAGACGAAGCTCATTTGGAAAAGGTAGGGTAAGTGAATGTGATGGAGCCAGAAAGGGGTAAGTTTTGGGGTAAATTTTGACTATTGAGAGAGTCGTATGGAGAATCATTGATGCGAAAAAAATAGATTTTTTCAACGAGGATTTATGAATTCCAGATTTTAATTTTTTTCAAAATGTAGTAAGATGTTCTGCTAAGAGATTCCTTACTATAGTGGTGATGATGTTGGTGGTGGTTTGGGTTCGACGTGATGTTGGAAAAAAGGAAAACGGCTGGATTGAGGAATGTTGAAATGAGCCAGTTGTCGGTGGCCTTTTACTCCATACGTTCAGTCAGTCCGGAAGTAGCAAAGTAAGAGAGAGAGAGAGAGGCTTGACAGCTGCTGTTACATTTTCCCCAGAGGAGAGAGACAGAAGCTTTAGACTGTACATGGAGAAGACGAAACATACAGAAGAGGGTTCAAGTCATACTAAATATTCCTATCCCTTGCGATTATCTCGAGCAGATATAGGTACAAAGTACATAGAATACTCTTTCAAGAGTATTCTAAGAGTATTCTATGCACTTTGATATAGGCATAAGGCATGGCGGAGCTTCTTAAGGTACACATGGATGATGATGATGATGATAATTATTATTGATACCTTTCATGCTATACCTCCTGTTAGTATTAAAAGCCTAAAGAGGAGCCGGTGTACGGGCAAGTAGCTATCTGTGTCAGAGTTATGATAGAGTAGTGTAAGGGGTCTGTTTTTTTGTTGTATGTCTTGGTGATAGAATGTGTTAACCTGGGACAACATGTTAACACCATAATGATCCGCATGTGCTGTCTGTTTGAATTGAATAGGTAGTGAATGGCAGGCTGGAAGGGAATTGAGTATGTAAATGCACATGTGATATAATATTATTGCGTCTTTTGAACTGTACACGACGAGGCCCTCGTGGAAGTTAAAGTTCCTGTTTCATATGCTTCTCGGATTTCCGACAGTACATTACAAGAAGCTTCGTTCTATGGTGGGTGTGTGTATAGCTTCTTTTAAGAGTTCAGTCTCAATGGAATTGTTCAACAGCAGGGTGAGGAAGAAGAAAAGTTTTCTGTATTTTCTCAGTGTTTTTTCCGCACGAGTGGTTGCCTAATTGTGTGGCATTAATTGAAGAAGTATTTTGGGTCTAGGGATATATAATAAACTGAAATAGTTTAATAATAGAAATTTGGAGCAAACCAACTGAAATTTTTGGATAAAAAGTTACAATTCTTTTTAGCAAAATGACCGGATGATTGGATTGAAGAATCATCAACATGTCCTTTAAATCTCCTCATCAGATTCTGCCGCATGTACGGTAATCCCATACAGCTTCTCTGAGGGCATTGGTTTTGCTTTGGAACGGGACATTGCACGAAGCTCTCTGGTTGTGTTATTCAGTTGTTTAGCATTAGAAATCAATTGGGCTTTCAGGCTGAAATCTGTAGAAAAAAAGAAAGTAATCAACAAATGCAGTTGCAGCAATTACCATAATGCCGTGGAAATGCCTGCATTTCATTCATTTTCAAAACCGCGAGTTCATTACGGTGGGATTGTAAAATAGATAAAATTTAAACTCAAGTCGTACCTGCCAATAGATTGGTTCCTATTTGAGTCAGCTCACTTATTCTTTGATCATTGAGGAACAAACAAGTTCGCTGCTCTTCAATGTCTTCCAATTTGGTTCGGATGGAATGCACCGGCGAAACTTGACTGACTTCTTTAAGGCCTTTAAATAGGGTGATCCGGACGGCATAATTATCGGCCTCTTCCGGAGTGCCCAACATCCAAACCCAACTAGTCCAAATACCTCCATCCTTGCGGCTGAGCATAGCAAAAAAATGCTGCTTATATGCAGAGAACCATTTAGGTGTCCAGGTCTGATTTCTCTTGAAATCTTCTGGTGTGAGGATTACAGGTGTAGTCACTTCCGTGCTGTAAGTCGGGACCAAAAAATGCTGCATCAGATGGGGGATATAATTATGGTAGGGCAGGGATTCATTGCAAGCGGGGCTTAGCAGACAAATTAATGGACGATATTTGCAACTATGGAGATGATCTTGTTCACACATTGAACCTCGTTCTAGCATCTCTGTTGGAAATTATTATGTTCGTTATAATTACGTTGAGACAAGGACATTTTGCTTCAGAATTATGGTGAGGACTATTGTGTTTTTTAATAGGATGAATGAATACATATTTGTTGAATGATTGCCGACCTTTGCATCCAGAAAAGGCATATCTGCAAGGGACTTTGCCGGATGAAACAAGCCGAGGTCTGTCTAAACGTTTTAGATCCTCGTCCTTTTTCACAGGCTCTGCTGGATTCACTGGAGGGCTGATATCCTCTTCCACTTGATACTTTTTCACAGTCAACAGACTTTCAGTCACAATCGTTTCGGGGATAATTTTTAACGTTACAGGCTTCTCTGTCGTTTCTTGCTGTGAAACTATTGAATCTTTGCTACTTATTTCCTGTTCTTTGATGCTCACGTGATTGTTTTGTTGTTCTTTCTTAAACTGCGATTTCGAATCTGTAAATCTGTTATCCGCGCGGCTTGTGGAGTTTTCAGTGCCATCACCACTTGGGATTTTTGCAGGCTCCACTACTACTGTAGACTTTTCAGGTTCGCTTCCCTCGTTGTTTCCATTGGTAGCGCTTCTGTCGGAAGGGAATTTACTGCTAATGCTTACTTGCGAAATTGTAACGGTGTTACTGGAATCTCCCTTCAGCTCTTTACTGCGATTGCTGTGTACACTTGTGCTTGACAATTGCTTCTGATCACCGGCACTTTGACGTTTTTCGATTGTTTGAGCATTAGCAGTTCTGTCTTCTTGAGGAGTTAGACCTTTACTCTGCTTTAGCTTCATAGCAGCAGTTGGAGACCTTTTGATAATCAATTCTTTGACGAGAAACTTTTCGAATTGCGAAATTAAATGTCTTGAGGCCGGGCTGTGCAAAACGTTATTATCCTCCGAAGCCATAGAGAGCTTGCTTTTATCACCTAATTGAATGTCAGCGACGCTCTCAGACACTTTTTCACCGTCAGTTCTAGGAACTCCTTCGTGGGCTAGTGGGATAGTATTTTTAGGAACGTCTAGCCTTACGTCGGAAGACACATCAAACTCACTGTCTAGAATAGAAGCCCGGTTGACGACATAAGTGTTATGATCGGAGACTCTATCTTGCCGAGGTTGAAGATGACTATGGTCGCTTTCTTTTACAGCATTGTAACTTGTGTCAAAAACATCTGAGAAATTCACCTCAAGATTATTTTGATTCCGATGATCGAAGGATGACACTTGAGGGGCTGGCGGTCCTGTTTCCCGGAAGAACTGTGAGTTTGTAGAAGTCTGTGGCACATGTCCATCGTTATTATTATTATTATATCCCCCCTCTACTTGCTGATGCTGTTGGTAATAAGGATTATGCTGCAGGATCCTATCATTATAATTTTCAATGTCGTTCGCCATCATATTTTCTGAGATAAAGCTGTTCTGCGAGTGGCTCATAACGTTAGTGTCACTTTGGAACACGTCGCTGATGTTGTCCGGGTATTGTACCGATTCTTGACGGATAACACATCTTTCGAATTCCACAAGATTACGATCAAAGTCAAATTGCGATGAGAATCTTGGTGACAACTTGTTTTGGTCCCAGGACTCTTTCGCCATTTTTATTCCAGTACGGTGGCTAAGAAAAATTTATTGTTGCTGGGTACATGTTGTGGTTGTTAAAGTGATTGGTAATGATTTTGGCACGCCGGGGGAAAGCATTAGGTATGAAAAATAGGTTGTTGGGCTATTAAGGTTAGGTTACAACATCTCATAACCTTGCTTTCTGCAGTGTGCGATTGCGATATGGTGTTGGGGAAGTAAGTAGCTAAACTTTTTTCTTAAACGATCAATACAATAGGTGAAGGTCCAGCTATGCTGTGTCCAATTTCCCGTTTAGCCAATTACAATTCGGTCCATAAAAAATTTAATACTCTGCCCAGTGCAATGTTTTACACGATCTGGCATGTAAATGTAGAAGACTATAGCAACATTATTATTTTGTGGTGAGCAGGATCAGGAACGAGATTAAATGTACGCAATAGAGGAGTTCTTAGAATACATAACGACTCTTGAAGTTTCTTTTAAGGGCAAATCAGGGTGAATTTTGTTTGGCCTTGCAAAGGGCATTTGCCCGAGGCGGGGGTCTGGAATAGACGGAATCACTTATGCCAGTTATACTGCATTATTATTGTTGAGACTTTTCATCCGTCAATGGTCAATGCTCCTCTGTCACCATGGCTTTAAACTCCTTCTGGTCAGTAGTCCGTAGTGGTTTCTCAAGTATATATTTCTCATTCAAATCGGCCTTGCGAAATTGTATGAGAAATACTGCGGAATCCTAAAAAAAAACTTAACTCCCCACTCTGGAGTTCAAACCTCTTCACCGATTTTCATGAATGTGGCTAAAAGTATTGCCATTGATATGTTGAAGGATGACTGCCATGGGAAGAGGAGATAGAAAAAGGATTGGAGAATTATTGTAGCAGATATTTATTTAGCCGCAGCTCGTTCTGTTAAAAAGATGATCTCGGTCAGATATTATTAAGCCTCTGGTTCCGTCTTAGATGGAGAAGTGTACAGCGTCGTCGGATTTTGACTTCTTCTTGAATTCTCTATTACTTGAGCAGTGAATTAGACTCCTGACCGTTCAGTTGAATGCATATGATACCCAGTGGTTGAGATTTTATTGTTGCTCTAGGTACTGGCACTGTTGCTGTGCTGCTGGGAGCATTAATATCAGACTTTACTGTAATTCTTGCTGTTCCCGGTGTAATTTTGACACTTGACCAACAATGCGTAGCGTGCTGACTAGCTTTTCGTCGTGCCAAGCCATGTTCATTTAAGCATACCATCATTCTCTTCCAAATGCGATCTCGTTCTGACTCTTTCTTCTTCATGTTTTTCAGAAGCACCTGCTTTTTCGTTCCAACCTTCAGCTCCAGTCTCACTCTTACCAACCACCACCATACCATACTTAATGCATAAATTTTTACCGTCGTATAGGTAAAGCTTAAAAATACTATACTATCGTGCCTACAAGAGCAGGAGGAACATCTGCAATTGCATCTATGACAACCACTATGACGATCATGGCGATGAGCAGGCTGATTCTCTTCGGATTTTTGTTCCTATGCACAAAAGGGTAGTTCCAAGTCTTGGAAAAAATTACTACTTTTTAGCCTGAATACCTCTCTCTGGATGAGTATTTTTTCTCTAACAACTTCGATAAGTCTCATGTATTCATTCGTATGAATCTAAAGTGTTTGTGTTAACTATTTGCTCATTGCAGAGCTTCATTTCATCTTTTTTGTGGGAAATATTATTCATTACAGGTATGAAAGGCTTATGCTATGAAAAGCAGATTGGTGTAACATCTTTTGCGACGTAGAAGATGTCCTATTTTCATTTAAGTCGCCCGGAGCAGAGGGAACGTAATGGTTTTCCGTTGTTTTTTATTAAAAACCTGCCAAAGCTATTAGGCGGGCGTGTGTGTAAATGTGGTTCAGTTTAAGATAATCTTTTTGCTCAAGTTCGAGCTAAGTTTCCCCATTCGTCATTTCTGTCGGGCGGTGCCAATTTGACTCATAGTCATAGCTATATTTTTGGAAAAAGTAGAGGCTATTAGCTGTTTTATTAGTTTTATGACTCTGACCGCAAAGAGGAATCTCATGCTTGCTTGCCATGCCGCAACAGTTATTACTTAGTTTTTTTGTGCGGAAACATCGATTACTGTGCAGCCATTCTCTATTATTCTATTCCTTTTCAAAGCTATCATCATTACGGAACGGCATGGATGCAACATAGTGCATTAGGGCATGAACATGCACTGTCTGCATTTTTGCTCCATTGGCCACCATCTCTTTTGGCGTGTACTATTCTACTCTGGTAAAACTGGGTCCGGTCCAGCTTTGGAAAAGTAGGAAAAGAAAGGATAATGAACCTATTCTGTACTGTCTGCTATAACTAAATTAGGGCAAAGTATTCATGCACTTTCTGTGATATAATTGACAGGCCCCCCTACGGGCCTTTGTGAGGGTCAAATTAATTACACTTCTTACAAGAATGGGAGGAATAGCTAGTGAAATGCACTAAAGAATCAATCAATGATGGACAAGATCATAATTGATTGTTAAACAAATGTGAGCATTTCATGGGGCAGCACTGGGGTTATGAACTCGGGGCAGCTTAGGTTATGTTTGCTTGTTTTTCTAAATAAATGTAGCACCAGATTATGCCACTTCCTTCCACCCATACGCGTTCAGCTATAAACCTAGTTTGAAGATGACTTTGGGGAATTATCAGAAGACCTGCTCATTACCCAGTATACCCCTCCGTTAGAAAGCCATTTGCACAAAACTTTGCATTCATTCTTCGGATCTTGCTTTCCCGTAACCTGGGGTTTAGATTACAGTAAGTAAGTAATCGAATGGGAAACCGTCGTTTGGCCCCAGCAATGAGAGCAGCATTGACCACCTTCGGTAGTTAAATAATTAATTAGCAAAGGATAACAGACTTAGCCGAGAATGGCAAGTACTTATAACCCTGTAGTAAAAATTCTTAGACTTTTCCGGCAGTAGTATGTACCGCTGAATGTGAGTTAGTTGTAGTTTTAATGCTATAGAAGTTGAGCGGGAGTCGAGTAGGAGTTGTATGTGTGTTCAACTATAGGGGCCCATTTAGTGCGACCCATCAGGTCCCTCGAATTCGTCTCCCTCAACATGCTCCAACCTCCTCAGTTGTTCTTGATGTGTTGGAAGGAGAGGACGTTGCTGCTAGAGCGTCCTGACTACAACTAAAATTTGTTAAAAGTTTGCTACTAAATAGGAATTCACAATTGCTGATCCACTCTGCATACTATTGTGAGGAGTAACTGATTAAGTTCTTGTGCCTACCTGCTCTCTCTCTCTCTCTCTATTAATGTGTGTGTTCGTGTGCGTGAGAGAGAGAGAGTTTAAGGAGTTGTTTGTAGACGAAGAATTATTAGTTTCTTTCTCTGTCGTCTTCTGTCGTCCTTTAACCTCTGAGAAGTTGTACAATGAGTGTCCAAAAGTCTGACATTTATAATACTAATAATAATATCAATAGTGATGCCATGGTGCAGGAGGATTCCAAGGGCATACAGATCGTGCCGTCTTCATCTTCTTCTTCTTATTCAGCTTCCTCTTGTTGGAGCAGTGGAAGTGACCGCTATAGATGTGATGATAACAGTGTTGTAGGAAATCAAGATCTCGTAGATGTGGATGGCAGTATATGTCCAACAGAGGCACAGTGCCGTTGTCATATGAGCTATTCTTGTGACTACCGAACTGTGGATGTTCGATGGAAGTGTACCTCTGCTCGGAACAATAATAATATTAATAATAATATGAGAAATAGCAATAATAATCATCATCCTCATCATCATCGTTATCATTGCTGCCCTACAAATAATTGTTTCCATTGGGAGCGGCAAAACTGTTACTCTTGCTGCCACGAATCATCATCATTACCACCATCACCACCACCACTTCTGGCAAACTCATTCACCTCCGTGTATCAAAGATCCCCGTCATCATCTTCATCCACCTCCTCCTCCTCAATATTCTCCTCTGGTAATTCATCTACCTCATCATTTTTATCAACTACAGTTGATAGAGTGGGGGTAGTAGTGGATGGTTCTGTGGAGAATGCCCATGACCCGTGTCCCAAGTGCGATAGTAGTAATAATAATAATAATCATCACCATCATGCTAATAATAATTTTGTCTACAATAATAATATGAGCAGCAGTAAGGACCAGGACTTTCTTAGCTATTTTTGTGATGTAATATATCGGAGACGAGGAAAAACAAAAGATTCTCGTCAATGTTTAAAAACTCAAGACTTAAGCATGACCAGAGTGATGTTACAATGGAAATGGGATTTCACCTCAAAAGTCCATCGTTTCATGACTCGTTTTTCAGGTGGGTGCACGTGTTTGTGTGTATTTAAAGTACTTTTAAAGCTAAGGAGTAGTGTGTAGTTACTTATTTGTAATAATAAATATATATACACATTTGCACACGGCCATAGGCCTCTCTGCTGCATTCCTTTCACTTCTTTTTACAAATTAATACATCACCCTCCACATACAAAAACACACAGTAGCTAATTAACACGTGAACCGTCCCTCATTAGTCATTAATGGCATGCTTGGCAAGTTTTTTTTTCTCTTCAAGCAAGGGGTAACACATGCTTTGTGTATTGTGTAGCTAGTAGTAGTAGTAGCAACACGACGAAGAATTTTTGTGTGAGGGTTAAGCTTCGTAGTAGTATGTTATATATAGGCAACTAAGTTTGTGTGCTTGATCTGTGACATTATTAGCGACCGCTTCGTTTGAATAATCATGTTCGAGCTAAATACTTTGCCTGGAGCTCTTGTAGCTATGCATTTCGCATCTTCATAGCCTTGTTATAAAAAGTATTCTCAAAGTGAAGCTATGTTCCCGCAAATGCATTGCTGGGTGGTGGTAAGTATACTTGAAATGGTACAATAGTAGATTAGGTTGCATTCTGCTCATGGCTATGTACCTTCATGTGAGTTCCGTGTGTGTAGATTATGCAGGACGGACTAGTCTGTCTAGTGGTTACACATGCAACCTGAGGGTTACAATGGCACTTTGTTAGGTACAGAAATTAGCACTTTCCCGTTCTGATTACTCCGGTGTAGCAAGCTATTATGCACATAATGTCATCTGATGAAGGTGAAATTGCAGGAGTTACTTATCTGAGATTGCTGGAAAAAAGTTTCTTTAGAAGGCTTTTTTCCGCTTTGGAAAGAATGGCTGCTATATTTGTTAGCATATAGGAATTGCGAGACTGTATTATATTAGGTTCGGGTACCGGCGGCAGCGGCGGCGGTCAAAGGTAAGGAATGTTGCATTAGAAAATTAACAATGGCATTTCCATTTCTTCTGTTCCATATGCCTACACTACTACTATGATATTGATTTGAGCCGGCGTTGTGTGTAGAAGAAACGCGAGAGCGAGTGTAATGATAGTAATAATCATTGCAGTTAGACCCCATAGAAAACATGAATTTTGCGAGCAAGGAAGTCAAAAATGGAGGTAGTACAAAATTATATGAAATCATAATGCTCACACTCTGTAATAGTTCTTCTGCTGGTCCTCATCGTGAAGACGTCCAAAAGGTTGGGCTCTTATTGCGCCCAGCAAAAGGGAGTTTATCACTCATGGTAATAATGATGATAAGTACTGTGACGAGAAAAATCATCGAAAAATCGCATGTTAAATCAACCACTCACGAACGACACGTTAGCTTTACATAAAAGCACTGCCCGCTTACCTTTCTGCATGATAATATGGAAAGTAAATACCAGTTCCCGCACCGACATTTTTCTCCTGCAAAGTCCAAAGAAAAGAGTGCACGTTTGTGTATGTGTGTGTACATTGCTTGTCGTGAACCTTTACCATAGTTTACTTCCGCTTATTCTGCCTCGTCTATATGACTTTAGCCCCATTTTCCCAAGTAACAGCCAGGCGTATATAAGCCGGGTTTTAATTTCACACTGTGAAGGAAAGTGAGCTCTTTTCCAGTGGCGGACAGTGGTATTAGGGAAAATTGCTTGAACAATATTGTATAGGTGAACGTTCTCCACGTAACGTGTGTTGTTTCTCATCTAGTAAATGCGCGTGCAAACTATCGATAGTTTCTGCATGGCTATACTTGAGAGACTAGATGGGCTAGTATTCCTTTCACTCCTGAGTTGCATTTGAGGGGCGGGCAGGTATTTACAGACAAGCCAAATGTGATGTTGTTGTTCGGCTAGGAATTTTTACTTCCGGTTTTACTCTTCCACAACATTGTTAGCAAATTAGCTCGATCCAGAGGAATTGACTGGAAATTAAAGAGTGCCCTTTCATAATGGATTATGGGAGCTGTTGTAACTTGGGTTCCTCTCGTCGTAATACAT
>JAQFYD010001489.1:0-12022 GCA_034694225.1 Bourletiella hortensis
TTACTCAGGAGGAAATACACCCCGATGAACATGTTGTGCCATCCGAATCTGTAGTGCATAATACTGAACTTGATCAGCATTCATCTGCTCTACATCGTGAACCTCCAACTGAAACACAACATGATGAGTCCAATTTGTCAGAAACTCGTCAACAGGCAACTGAAGTCAATCGAACGGGATATAATTCTGAGAGAGAGCTGTCCGATTTAGCTGTTTCAAATACTAGCCGGCTGCAGTCAGAGGCTAATACTGAAGATAGCGTCCGTCAGGAGGAATATCAATTCAGCATTCCTGAAACTTCAAACACAATGCCCTCAGTTTCTGCAGTTTCAAGGGCGTCTACTGTATGTGATTCGGTGCCAGTTGGTCAGCACACTGCCAGTGAATCTATTTTGAGGTCCATAAGTTTCGAAATCGTCCCATACATTCCCACTTTTCGTTCTTCTTTCATGGAGCATATTCTTGGCACAGATTTTCTGAACTCCAACACACCTATTGTGCAGTCATGTGATGGCAACGTTGGTGCTTGCAGTGTAATAGAACCCTCGAATCTCCTTGAAGAAGGAAAAACCTCTGAAAAATTGAATCCGCTGGGAGATCATGATCATTCGTTTAAAGAAGGAGCTATAGGAGTCGATCATAATACTGACGTCGCTTCCGTTCCAAAGGATCACGTACAATCCACCGAACAAAGAGAAAGTTCTGACTTACTTGATGAAGATCAGGAGGAGATCCTTACTGCGGACACAGTCGGAGAAGAGCAAGATGAAGATCAGGAGGAGATCCTTACTGCGGACACAGTCGGAGAAGAGCAAGATGAAGATCAGAAGGAGATCCTTACTGCAGACACAGTCGGAGAAGAGCAAGATGAAGTCAGAGAAGGAACTGCTGTAGAAAACATTGCGGAACGACAGGGTTCCAGACTCGATGATACCATCCGTGAGGATTCAAATCTGCAGTGCGATCAACAGGAAGAAAATATTTCTAGCCCACAGGGTGCACATGACCCATCCGCTAATATGATGACGAAAACTGCAGATTCATATTCACTTGATCAAGTCGAAGAACATTCTTCTAACAGAGAGGGTGATGTTCACGAAGGTCAGAATTTTGAAAATATCTCTCAAAGCGATAATGTACGCTCTCCTGTCAATCAAGATATTGGATTTGATCACAGAAACATTTCAGCTGTGGACCATGCCATGGATACAGGAGGCTATAGTGACGAAGATGAACGGGATAAAAATTTTCGCTCCCGTGAAGGCAGTGTCGTGACTTCTACTGGCCAGAATTTGGAAAGTATCTCTCCTGCCAATCAAGTTATTGGATTTGATGACCTTCCCAAGGATTACGAAGATGAACGGGATAATAATGTTCACTCCCGTGAAGGTAGTGTCGTGATTTCATCTACCAAAACTCCACCTCCTGAACAGGAGCATGATGAATCAGCCATCGGAGGGGATCGTCACCCTAAAACTCCGAGCTTTTCAGATTTTTCAGATATAGATAATGAAGGCGACGATGGTATCCCCCGCCTGAGATCCCATACACGCTCCAATGAACAGGATGGAGATGGCAGCAAAACTCCGTTGAAACGAAAAAGCAATGACTCACGCTCCAGTTCTACAGCTCCTGTCAGGGGACCACTTTATAATTTACGAAGTGGGTCGAAAAGTCAATTGTCCCACCAATTGTCATCAGTCTATGGGGATTACGCTTCTGGTGAGAAGGATAAGGAAGCTAATACCGGAGATCGTCATAATGCTGATCCTCGTGATTATAGCTCTCACTCAATCGTGAATAATTCAGATGGTAATGAGGAACCAGCCAGAAAGATTCCCAAAGGTTCCTATTCTGTGTTAGGAAAAGTGATCTCTAAGCCACGTTCCACTAGAGGATGCGCCAAAAACAAGAAACAGAACTTGGAAAACGCTGGCCAGATGCTGGAACAGAATTTGGAAGACACCTTTGAAGAGAACGACGGACAGCCCGGGGGGCAGGTGAGTTCAAACAAATGATCTTATTGCTGCTCTTCTCGATTGTGACTTTGTAGCTTTTGAGTCGTTAAAGTTCATTCATTATTCTGTGTTTTCAGAAGCTTCATAAACCAAGGCAGCAAGTCGTTCGTAAACTGAACAGAAACTTTAGACCAGAAGTTCGACCAACAAGAGATTACGACCCTGCGAATAGAGATTTGCTCGATTATTTTGATTTAGACACAGTCCAGGTACGGAACCAGCCCAGAGACATAATAACGCCAGCTCTACTGACCAGGGATCAGGCACGAGCGGTCAATGACTTATATTCAGAGGGCTTCGACAAATTGGTCCGGACTTATGAAAAAACAAGAATGGTCATAGATTTTCAACCAACGGAGAAACAGCTTCGCGAATTTATGGTTCATTATTTCGCTGGTAAATGTTTTATCTTTTTTTTGGACAATGAGAGTCATTGCGACAAGAAAACAAGTAATGGTGCTCTTGTCACGCGCACAGTTTTGACCTTACTGAAGAATTTTAATACATGCACTTTCGTGTATTTAGATCTTATGCTGAACGTGCGCGAGACCAAGTTCGCTTCGTTTGATCATTACAAATGGGCAGCTTTAGATGCAATGAAAAATAAATTCCCGAATGACTGGGAAGAACCCGGGAAAATATTTATTCCCTCAGAAAACCCTCCGCCTGTCAGAGATAGTAAAGAAATCAACAAGGGAAGGAAACGACTTCCGACCGATTTTGAGGAAGTATGTGAACGAAGATACCTGTCTCCAGCATATTTTAAAACGCTGGATATGGCTCCTACTCCTCTGATGTTGAACGACGGAGTTCCGACAACCGCTTGTACATCCACGAAGTTCACCATTGACGCATGCTCACCAATTCGATACTTTTGTGGTCTCCACAACGATTTGGATAAACCAGAAGAATTGCGTCTGAATTTGTATACCCGTGGCTTCCCTACTTTGAGGGCCTTGAGGGTAGGTGTTTTTATAATGATTTTAACTGGACCGTATTCAGCAGTCAAAAACCTTATTTGAACACTTTGCAGGAACATTTTAAGTTGCATCATGAGTGTATGGAAACGTCAGTAGTCAGATGCCCCGTGATTCTCCCAGGCGGATTGTGCACATTTCAATCAACCAATCCCTCAGGAGTCCTAAGACATATAAGTATTCATCACCGTGGAAATGAAACACTGATTGAAAAGTATCGATTAACGATAGGAGAGGATCCTGATGAAAATACCGACGGTGAGCGCAGAAAGGCGAACAACAAAACTTCAGAACAGTTTAAACCGAAGCTTCCAGATTTGTCTCAATTAGACGATGATATACCTACGGCTGTTGTTCTCTCCGAATGGAAGAAGCTACACGGTAGGAAGGGAACACTTCCCAGTTTTCTAGAATCGTCAAGACCAAAACAGGGTTTGCCACCAAGCAATGAAAGATTCAACAAAATGCTAATAGATTATTTACCAGAGGGGTCATGCCGTGACTTTTTCTTGAGTAGAGAATTAGCTGCAAACGGCGTCAACTCCGTTTCCACCCAAGCCTGTGAGCAAGATATTAAAAATGCTACTAATCCGGGCCATAGCGAAATTTTGTAAGCTCCGAAAGTTATGAGTCCGAGCCTCAGTGAAACGAATTCTTTTGCGGGAGCGTAATTAATGTCAATTAAGTTACTGATTTTTCATATACCTTAAGCATTTAGTGTTAGTTTTTCCTTAAACGAATTTACTTTTATGAGAATAGAACTTCATGTCATTTTCTATGTGGTTTTCATTAACTGGGATACGTATGTTGGCCACTTCTGAAATTAATTAAACAGAAACGAGTTTAGCCAAACCTTCTCGCAGTACCTGTGCTTCTGTTTATTCATCCAAAAAAATGAAATGGCAAAAAGCTGAAGCACTGTGAATTATGCAATTACCATTTTTTTCCGAAAAAATACCTCATTAAAACCAGTCGTCAGCGGAAAAATGGTTCCTGTTCCAGAGTGCTCCAAAAAAAACTCTGAGTTTCTGCTTCATCCAGGATGGAACTGTAAAGCAATCCATCTGTAGAATAGCTTAAAACTTTGGCCATAGCCATGCCTTGCATTATGCATGCAACAACTTGGCGCTTGCTCCCCGGGGAGGCCCAAGTACAATAAGTGTTCAGTGTAACTATGCAATATATATATGACGAAATTATCGAGCACACAAGATGTACAATCTGTGTGCGCATTGATGTCAAGCTAAATATATATGAGGTGTTCTCTGAAAATGTGTCTTATACATAGCATCGCATTACTACCCACACAAAGTATTTTCATGGGACCCTCGTAACCTTTCTACCTTGTAAATACAACCTTGTATTGTTCTCGTCCTTGTTTCGTTTTTGAGCTCATTGATGCAACGGTTTCCTCCTTAGCGGCCGCGCCTTATGAAATTCAATAAAAAGGAAGCATTTTCCTTTTAGGAATGGTTATGGTGGATTGGCGAGCGCCCATAGCTTGTAGAATATATCTTGTTGTGACGAACAGTTTAGGTGTTAAGATCATGCTCTTCTTTCTGTTCCTTCCCTCTTCCTTCTGCGCTGTACCGCCCTTGTTCATTGGCACGTGCTACCCGACAGGTCCAAGTACATTACGGTAACCTTGTGTTCAGTGTGACTATATAATATGTATATGACGAAATTATCGAGCACACTAGATTGGTATCAAGCGAAATATATACAAGGTGTTCCACGAAAATGCATTCGAGATGTGAACACGACTTGAATACTTCCTAGTCATACGTTTATGCCATAAAGGTACAGCCCAGGCTTGCAGCAATACAGTAGTGCTACTATACTGATGAAACCTTAGCTCAGAAAAAATGCAAATGCAAATGAAAAATATGGTCGAGTAGCGTACGCAGTCATAAAAGAATTATTATTTTGCCCCAATTCACCGTTACAAATAGAATACGTAATGCACATAAGCATCTTAATAGTCAGTCAGTTTTGTTGCGGAGAGCACACAGTATCAATAGCACTTATAATAGTATAAATACACTTACATCAACCAATAGTGCTAAACAAAAGCAGGAAAAATGTTGTTTGGTCAATCATAAGGCACACATTCTAGCTCAGTCGGTCCCAAGATACGGCTCTCATTGAATGCAGATACTCAGCAAGTGTTCTTTAGCTTGCAAGGTCGTTTGCAAATAACGATCATTCAGGATTTCATTGATTGACTCTTCCACAACAACAAGAATTCTAATAAATTCTCGGATAAAGGCTCGAGTCTGCGGCCGTTGATGACTCCTAGGAACTGCAAGAATTCTGGATCTGGCCATCAAGTCCAGTTTTAGTTATTTCTAGTCTTCTCCTTTGGGACCGATCGAACTTCTTCACCAATGAGTAGCTTCTGCAGTCAAACTATCATGATCGATCACCTCGAAGATTGAACCCACGTACAAATTCGTCTGCTTCTGAATAAAACCATGAGTCCCACCTTGCTGGTCCACAAGAACTATAAAATTCTTAAGACAGGCCTGCATGCGATCCTGGCTGATAACCACCATAAACTCAATAAGTTCGCTGAACTTCGCAGAAACTTCCCTGTCTATCTCATTCCAAAAAGCTTCTAATAACATGTCAAAGTCCCTGGGAGCCATTACAGTAACGATCAGAAATCACAAAATAATATTATTTTGGTACAAATATTGCTGTTATAGTACTCAGTAAACTATGAGTCTATTGTAAAGAAGCACTTGAGACAGCTAAACGCATGAAGTTTACTGAGTTGATCTTCTTTTTCAGGTAGATCAAGAGTAGGAATTAGATCCGGAGACGGTCTTTGACAGCGTTCGAGAATTGAGATCCTGAAATTGAAATAACACATTAATTGAAGATTAACGCACCTTTAAGGATTCGGGAATTCAGCCACATTCTTAATAATTGTAAATTACAGTACTAACCAAATAAGCTGTTCTTTAACTTCCTCTGAATCCCTCTGATAGGTGAACAGTGAGCCGGATGATCCTTCGTTCACGAAAGACAATTATTTTTCATAAGAAACACAGAAAATTATTACAGCAGTGAAGAACAGCAATGCAGCCGTGAAGACATGCGAAGTCAGTTTAGTTCAATTAGCTATCCTTTCCAGACTGACAAGCTCAGTGTGATTCAGAATCGGTCGGACAGTGGGCACCCAGAAAGGTGACTTCGTTGAAGGACAATGAACTGTCATTTGTTTAATTCTTATTAGGACAGAAAAGTCACCTTCATTGAGAGCAAGAAACTGTTGCCTGTTAATCTCTTGCATGTAAGATTTGACGTTATGCAGCCAATACTTTCGTACTGAAACAACTAGGCTCATGCTCCAGGTGCAGCTTCTTTGAGAATGCGCGCATAGCACAACTATTGACCTTGCGAAAGCCTTTTGGCTATAGCAGACAAGTTTTTAACATAACGTTTCCGAAGGTCTTTTGTGACTATTAGTAGCCGCAGGAGTTTTCGTGCTACCGTAATTCCCCGTTTGAACACAGCATACGTTTTAAGCTTACTTTCTTTTTACTATTCAAGTGAAGGCTGTCACAAATTGCACATAAGTATTCAAGTTCAGACGCTAGTATTATTGCCAGAGGGCGGATATGTATGTTAAAACATATTTTGTATGGTAAGTCCTAGCGATCCCCGGCTTTGCGACTAAACGAATTGAGGCCTTAGGATGCTCCTGTAGAAATTTCATTTCACACATTTGCAAATATTTTGCCATATTGTCAAAAATAAATATGTACGCAAAAATTTTAGGGGTTTTGCACATATTCTGTACATATTTTCGGGTTTTCTCATAAATTGCGCAAATTTGTCCAAAAATTCTCACTTTTTCCCCAAAATTTTCAATTCTTTATGAACTTCCCGCTGATTTGGCCAACATTTTGCAAATGCAAATACTAAAAACTCTTAATTCATGGAGTTCATTGTGTGTGCTGATTGCTCTTGCCTAACAATGAATGTTGCAGTGCAATGAAGTTCTATGACTTTAAGCTTCCCAAAGTTTACAAAGGTTGAGGAATGTACTGGAGTGCCTGGTCCAGGTTTGTAACTCGTACATCCAGCGAGGAGACATGGTGCATGTCCATGTCCACTGCAGCCCAGACCCCACATGGCACAGCCTTAGCTTTTATCCCTGTACGAATTTAAGGATGGCGTCAAAACTTAACGAAATAAATGCGACGTGTTTGCACAGAATACACTAACAGTGCTGTGTGGAATAAACGCCAGATTTTCACATTTCTTCGCCTGTGGTGCAGCGCAGCTTCCGTATTCTCAATTAAGTTCAACTTCTCATTTTAAACCTGAAACGCCGCCAGGGGTACAAAAGTTTACGCATCTTCGAGACTGTATCCTCAGTAGAATCATGTGCGGGACTTATCGGTACAGCTTCGTCATTGCCTGCGTGAAAGGCGCAACTGAATATAACAGTAAACACGCTAAACTGTAAGAAGCTTCGGATTCCAAAGATTTGAGCCCAAATTTCGTCCTCCGGTACAAGGAAGCTCATGCTGGAAGACTCAGAAGTATTATAATGTAATAGGCGACTGTTAGCGATGGGAAAATATGGAAAACAGCATTAATTTTGACTTTTATCTTGGCTTAATAGGTGTTGGCTGTGTCGATTGAGTGGAACTGAACAGCCATTGGGGACTCACAGAAACAAGAAACAGAAACAGTAAGATTCAAAACTACTCTTTGTGCCCAATCTTAATTCAGGCTAAGGATCAGAGAGATGCAAAAATATAAACGATGTTGACATTCACAGGAAGTCCAGGAACCCCAGTAGGAGTGAACCAAGTAATTCTAGCTTGGGGATGAAAATTCCAAGCAGTGAGCCCTACGCCGTTGCTACTAATTCTAAAAATGAAGAAGAAAGGAGGAAGGGGCTGTCCTACCATGCGAAAAACTACGCTGTTGACATGGACATGGATGTATTCCAGGAAGGCCTCAAATCTATGGCAACTGCATCCAACGATCCGAGCACTTCAGAAATTACTACGGAGGGGATGCCTAAAGTCGTGGCGAAAGTACAGAGGAAAGTTGGCATACGACCAGGTCCAAAAAATATTGCTGATCGAATGTATAAGAAGTTCATCAAAGAATATTCGGAGAACACGAAAGAAAATATTTGCATCAAAAGTCAAGCACTTGGGTTAGAAGTGAAAGCCGGGAAATTAGTTCACGCCTTTCCTGTCCCTTCTATTCCACACCAAATTACGGACCGGAATGGCTGCAATGATGATGTGTGTGAACCAGTCAACCTAGATAACAATCTTGTTCCGGTGATGCAGTTTGAGGACTTAATAGTGTTGCACGAACGTTCGTTGGCAACTTGCACGAAACCTGCTCCGTCGTCTCTAGCTAGTGGAAATGTGCGTAGGGACAAGGTTTTGTACGAAGGGAAAGAAGATGTCGCAAGTGATAGAGCTCTTATTTTGGATATAATCAGACATGTTTATCCTGACCATCCTTTGCTGCCATCCCCGGAATCTTCTAGCCTTTCCGCTCTTTCTGAACCAGAAGAAGAAGACGATGCTGAAGAGCTTGACGACGTTCCATTAAGCATCCGTGTCAGTAACACATATTTGAAGGGAAAACCAAAAAGTAGGCGAAAATGCTTGGTAAAGACGTCTTCGCGAAGGAGCAAACTATCCAAGTCTGACGAAGAAATCGACGGTAAAGCATACGTAAAGCGTGGCTCCGAAGTTACTGAAAAAACTCCAGATCCATACGTTCCACCTGTCTGTGAGACTGATCCCAATGCACTAGAGAATCAAGCTGCCTTTGACAGTGAAAAAATGTTTTTAAATGAGGCCACTGGGCTGTTTGAAGAATTGGTGGAGGGCTTAAATTTTGTAAGCTCAGTGGAGGGTGACGTTGAAGGTTGGAATCCTAGATTTTACCATCCTTTAGCAGGAATACTTGACCACCAGCCCCGGATTTGACATGGCAACCCGCACCCATCACTAAAGATGAAGCTGTGAAGCTTAGACAAGGTGAAGAGGAGTCCAGCAGCATCAGTAGCAGTGAGCCAAGTAATTATAGTCAAAGTCAAGGGAAGAAAAGTCCAAACAGTGAGTTCAATGCTGGTGAAACTTGTTCTAATAATGAACAAGAGATGCGGAAGGGGCTTACTCGAGCAGGTCCGCTCGCACCAGGAGATTCATTGAATGTGGAAGATGATCTCACGCCGGAAGTACCGATTCCTACGGCTCCCGTATCCCCCACCCCAGTCCCAGTGGAAAGGACTTATGACAGTCTAGAGCTCCATGGTTACAGAAGTAAGAGTGAATCGGATTGTCGCTCAGTGGCTACACGGAGGCAGAACGTAGGTTTCGTGGAAACGAACAGGAAAGGCAGTCCAGCCCCAGCGAATCCTGACAGGTCACCACTGCCCAATATGGATTTATTCAGTTCATCCAGTATCGGTCATAATACGGACGCCGGTTCTTCCTCTGCATTAGCCTCGAGAAATTCTGATTCAATAAGATATTTTGAAGATGAGGTGGGTAGCTTTCGTTACAGATATGGAGATAAACCAAATTTCCATACGTACATAATGAAGCTCTAAGGTAATGATGTTGCTTTTGATATGATAGGTTGCCCGAACAAATGGAAATGATGATCCAAGCCACGGCTGGAAGCACCTTTGCAATGTGCTAATCTCTATCGTGTGGAATCAGCCAGGTGCCTACTATTTTCGTTATCCAGCGGACTTAACGGATTATGATCCCGACGATGTGCAAATCGTTGGGACGCCAATAATGTGCCTGCTGTCCATCAGAGACGATTTGGCTGGGGATGCCTTTAATACTGCAATGGATTTCCATAACAATATGATGCTCATGTTTGACAACTATTCCAAGGCTCATAATAGCGACCCCAACGCTGAAACCTACCTCATGACAGTCCGTTTGAAAGCATTGTATGAAGATAAGTACAAACTTGTCTTGGAGGACTGGAAGCTTCAGCTACATAATCGCGAATCTAAATCCCTTCGCAACAATACGAAAATTTTGAAGACTCAGCGGAGGGCCTCAGTAAATGTCACGACCAAAACCAAAGCTTCCCGTTGCAGCCCGCGACTGCCAGGACATGCTTGTATTCCTTCGTCTCATGACTCCCAGAATTCTACTCTCAAAAACGACACCTCACGTCGCAAGTATCCGCAAAGAAAGGCTGCTGCGAGGAATCCCTTTTGTCCGCAGCTACACTCAGCTGTCCTATCATGGAAAGATATCTACTTACGCAAAACCACTCTTCGTGTTGGTAAGAGTCCTATTGTGCACGGTTAATATGAAAAAACTCCAAGTCAGCTAAAATGTGCATACAATTCTTACTGTCACGGGATCACATTATCACACTCCTGCCATTGATTCTGTAAGCAAGCGGCGTCCCTTGCCTTAAATTATGATGTTGTGTGTAACAGATTAAGCCAGCTCAGCAGTTTCTTCACTGTGAGGACCACAAGACTACTTTTGCTGGCACAGCTGTATTGGTCTGATACATTTTGCCATTTAAACTTCCACGCAACAACATAAATTGTAAAATATGTGAAATATTTGCACGCTTTTTGTGGACTTGGACGCAATTTTCAAGGGCCCAGACCGGCATTTATCACCATTTGGACTTCCTGTATCGAGCAACCTCTATACAGCAACGATCTGGGTCACGTAATACCTACTTTTAAGCGTTTTCCGCTAACCTTTCCGTCGGTCCTCCCGATGATGCTTCCACATCGAACTGCAGAACTTTGGCAGTTGAACTTGCCGAGCGTGCTGAACTTGCAGCTAGAACTGCCTGCATATAACCTCCATTTAACTGCACAGGCGGAGCATGACTTTGTGCCCCTAGCATAACGTTAAAATCAATACTTGTTTCTGATTTCGGATATAGGAGGTGCCGGTTTTATCAACGTGAACGTGATAGCGCATTTGATGGCGCTACTCATGTTTTAATTTTCCGAAGCCCAGGTAAATGCTACCGTCAGGGTCTAACGAGGCCCAAGCCACACCTGGAGCACTTTAGTTTTCACCAGAAAAAAAGTGTAGAATATCTGTTCCCCATACGTCGAGAACTAATACAAACCGGCAAAATTGTGCGCCCGTCGCTCAATAAATTTTAGGCTTTATCACTTCAACATTATTGCATGGCCCATCGTGGGTCATGTCCGGAAGGAAGCACGCGAAGTCGTATGCAACGGAGTGATCTTGTCCGATGAAGGCTGTGTATGAGCTTGGTTTAACAATCTTCAAGTTAGCCAGTTTCATGTCATCAAATTTGGGCCAGCAAATTGCAACATCCTAGAAGCAAGGGGACACTCAGCTGGGCAATTTGTGACAAAATTTGGAAAAAGCCCTAAGTCGCTGACATTTATACCACATTTCTGAGAAAACTTGGAAATATGTGAGGAATATGTGCCAGACCCAAAAAATATGTGCATAAATATTTATATTTCCCGAGGTGCCCAAATATTTGCAAATATGTAAAATTAAATTTCTGTGGGAGCATCCCAAGCCCCTAAATCGTCCAGCCGCTGACCCCCGGCACTCTGCGGCTGACCAATAAAAATGTTTTTTTATACATATCCTCGCTCTGCTCATATTTTGACATAGAAATAAAAGGCTTATTGATTCAAATGTATATTATACTATGGCGGACGACTCGACCTGCTGTGGTGGTTCTGTTGAGGCCTAGTTCAGAAATTCTGACCAACCGTTTTCTTTGCCGAAGGCCGTAACCACCTCCGTGGCGTCACTCGCTCAGTTTCGCAGGAATTCTATTTTTGGCTACAAGGCTTAGTTTTACGGACTTAAAACGTTGTTTACGTGAGCCTACATTTGACAGCTGGAGGTCGCAGTTGTGAAGAAGGACTCAGCAATTGCCTGAGAATTTAAAAGCCCTCTTCAGACCGTGTGCCATGGTCGTGCCGGACTTTGAGCTCATTAGTGAAATCATGTTGGTCGCGGAGGGATTTCAGGATGCGAGGCTGCT
>JAQFYD010001490.1:0-12021 GCA_034694225.1 Bourletiella hortensis
TGCTGGAAAGCAGTAGCTATAAGGATGAGATTCAAACTTTATTCTTGGACATGTGAAGAGAATAAAAAAAATGGAAAAAACTGGCGAGCCAGTCAGTCAGCTGATTCTGATCATTGCAGACTTTTGGACGTCATCTCGGCTTGAACATCAACCTCATTAACAATAGCTTCCCAATGTGCACCAATATCTTAGCTGAGCTGCCTCTTAAATAGATTTAGAATTTTCGAATAATTAATGGCGACAGTAGCTCTAGCACCATTGTGACAATGTGTGTCATAGACTATGGACGCGGAGAGTGGAAATGAGTGACAGAAAACGTAGCTACAAGAACAACAATGACGACATGAGAATTCAACCAGCACTTACTTTGCAGAAACTAGATTTGATTAACCAAAGAATGGGGCAAAGTCTGTAGAAAAAGTTGGAGTCGATTCCAATCTATTGATGACTTCAGCGCGGATTTTCTTTTGTATTTCATATCGTATGACTATGCAAATGAAATATTTGACTTTACTTGGATTATTATGCAAACAACACATACACACTGTCCACTTGAAAGTATAAGTTATTATGCGATGTATTGACTGCTGCCTGCGTCTTTGTGTACAAACTTGACCAGGAGGGAGTATAGAGGAAAAAATGGTCCATTTGGGATTTCTATCACGAAGTCAAAACGGGTCAATTAATCCCTCAAATTTTTGGCTTTTTATTAGTTAATGTCTTTGGTTGTTGGTACAATAGTGATCATAGCTAAGGTGGACCTGGCCAATGATGACTCATAGGACAGATTCTATAATTAACCTGAAGGAACAGAACAAAGAGGCACAATGAGAGAGAGAGAGAGAGAGAGAGAGAGACGTAGACAGTGATGGGGATCTTTTAGATTGAATTTTTCTGATAAAAGCCGCCTTCATGCTGCTGACGATGACGATGATGATGTAATTTGATGGGAAATAAGAGCAGTAAATTTAATGTTGTTGTTATAATATTATTGTCTCTGACTCATAGGTGATCGGGACGCATGATGAATTCCCATAATCATCATCATCAAATGAAATGTTTAACATGCTTGGCAATTTGCAATGCACACTAGGTGGAAGTTGCATAAAAAGAGGAAAGAAATCTTCATGTCGTATTCATCATAGGGACAGCAGCCACAGAGAGCTACAGACATATATTATACACACACACACATAGCTATATACACCAATGTGTACGCATAATGTCTATTTTTTCAAGTCTTTTCATAATGATGTCTTAATCTTGCACTCTCCACCTAAAATGTTGGAGGCATTATTTTTCTTTTTATTTTCTTATATTTCTATACGCCTCATGTTCTTCTCGAATTATGCGAAATGAGCAAAGGTCTTCCTGACTGGGAATCGCATGTCTGTCTCTATTCGATCATCTCTATTTTCACCCTCGTCACAATAAATTTTTTGATTCTTCGTCTTCTTCATCTTCTATAGCCCCTTTCGGTAGTTGTAGTTGTAGTAGCAGCAGCAACAGCAACAGCAGTTGCTATAATAGCATTGATAGCAAGGTGTAGCTACACGTACTCTATGCCCTTTCTTCTTCTGATATTTTTACCTGAAGAAATCATAACTGCTATGCGAGGAGAAATGAAGTCATCCTAAATTTATTGGCACTGTAAAAATAATAAAGTTTAATTTGAAAAACAGGAATGGCAATTTTTCTCTTATCTTCCCTTTTTTATGATCAAGATAAATCAATCATTATTAGTCGGGGTAAGATGATGATGATGATGGTTCCTCCCTCCATTTTCATTATAATATTATCACCTTGTATTTAACAAACATTCCCCACCACAACTCATTATAATGGGTAAATGTAGCTATTCCAATGGTGGTATTCAAAACAGTAGTTGAAGTAGTTAACAATAATGGTAGCAGCAATAGCAGCAGCAGCAGTAACAACAACAACAACAAAAACAACATGTTTTTACAACTGATGACAAACTGGTGATGATCATAATTTGAGGAGAATTTTCTAATGATGTCCATACTACTTTGTATTAATGTATTTGGAATTATATATTTTTTTTTGCTTGCGGATAAAAATGTTATTAGGCTATAATGATGGAATTACTATTATTATTATTATTTAGAGATTTATTATGAGGCAGAGGAAAAGTTGAGGTTTACTGGTTAATTATGTCTCATAATATGACGACGACGACGACGACGGCATGACAAGTTTATATAAATATAATTTGGTCATCATAGAGCAATGACATAATCATCCATGGGATGAGATATAGGAGACATCATTGCCATTATTATTATTATCATTATTATTACTACAACAACTACAACTACTACTATGATTGTGAAGTAACGAATGCAATTTAAATAATGAAAATATATAGAAGAGAAAAAAATGTTTTAAAGCAAAATGACTGCTTGACAAAAGGATGATGTCATGTATTTAAGTGTGTATATGTCCCTTTTTTTCTACTTCTTCTTCTACAACAACGGTATGCGAGAGGGAACGGCCACACCGAAATATACGTAAATAAGAGGATTTTTTTAATCAACTTGTTGTTTGAGTGAGCATTTTGGCTTAATTTTGACCATAGGGTAGAAGACCATCAAGTCATAGTACTAGTGACTGACTAGTGTTTCAGTATATCTATAAAATAGCTAGCTAGCTACATGGTCATAATTCTGGGTAAGTTGTCGTTCGAGCAAGACGACGACGACGATGAACGGCTGTCACTTTTTATGCAGTTTCACCTCCCTCAACTTTATACTAGTACATGGCCATTTGCATTTTTCCTGACCACCACGTAAGAAGATGAGGTTTACAGATATAGGGCCGGCTGGCTGGTTGTTGTTGGTTTGCTTTAATATTATTAGCATTGTCATGTGTATTAGCTGCACCAGAATCCCATTATAGAGCAAGTATTCAGGCACATGCACATATAGAAGATCACAGAGGCACGCTTCCCTTTGATTACCTGCGCAAGCAGACAATTAGCAGTTGATTTTCATCCATACTCGTCTCATGTTCCACTACTATCCCTCGAAAGTACAGATGTGGAGTAAGGCTATACAAGAGCAACGCATACAAAGCAAAGGGGGAAATGTTGGGACGCCTGGGCTTGTTGTAACTTGAATAGAAATTAAAAATAGTTTATGAATTCATAAATTGTGGCTCTCTGCTCCATAACAAACTATAAGTAATGAGTCAATTATTTTTACTGGCTGCGTCCAGTGCGATCTCACTAGAGAAAATTTTTGCAAACAAAGTCACCGGACCATGTAGTGGTGGTTAGAAGAAGCTATTAATAACATGATGGTAATGATGCCTTCATATATTCAAGTACTGATTATTATTATGTGAGTTTATATGCAACCAGGAGCTATAGCTAAGCTAATATAGAAGAAGAAGAAAACCGCATACTTCTCAAGACTTGATAGTTAGAGCAAATGAAGTATCTTACGCATGATACGAGCGAGTAAGCGTCAAATAATGCAATCTGACTGAACATGAATTCAGTTCGAAATTCATTCTTTTATAAAATGTAAGGAAAAAATTCAACCTTTGGGACACTCCCATTCCTACGGCAGTACAGAACAATTGCATTGTAACTCTGTGGAACACCCACCACAAGGAGTCACTAATCTTCCCAAAAATTACGCTGTAATCTTTACCTCCTCATTTTCCAACTTTCCATCTCCAGTCTTCCAGATATATATGCTGCTCCTTGCACACATTTTCTGTATGTGAGCTCTGCGGTTATGCAAAAATCATAGTATTACACAGGCAGGTAATTCAATTTTAATAACTGCCATTACAGGTAATAAAGTAGGCCAAAAATCAAGATTGTGATTAGTGTTATTCTTATGAACAATCCAGAGTTTCCGTTTTAGGCTATTGCTGCAGCAGCAGGAGCAGCCAATGTAATAATTCCGTCTACGCATGGTAGTATACTAACAGAAATCCAGGTAATAATGCTGCGTGAGCAAAATAAAACTAGCTTTCGAGACCTTACACACACGCATGGAAGGATGAGCTACCTATAAATTATGCAAATGGCTTGAAGCAGAGGAGTGAGAGATTTTCGAGATGAGCATTGCTAATAAGCAATAATAATGGAGGTGTTGCACACACACACACACATACACTACCATCATATGAATGTTCTACTATATGTTAAATGAAAAGTTAATGGGTCGGCAAACATGTTTAGAAGTGAAAGAGAAGCATCATAATAGCTAATGTAAGGAAAGCTGGTATCATAGACTTTACTGCTAAGCTGTTCCAGCCAGCATCTTCAGAACGCCAGCATGAGAACAACATTAATAATTCACGCAAGCACACGGTTAGACATTATTATATCATGACTGACTCCATGTTCCCAAAAACAACAACAGCAAGAAGAATAAAAAGTTGCTGAAAACACTACTACTATGGGAAGGCACATATAAAAGTTAGCTTTACTCCTCTTCTACAGTACTGCCTTCCACATACCATGCATGTCTGAGAACCAGAAATATCTGGATAAAATAAACACACCTTAGTTTTCCCATCTTGTTACTCGGAGAAGGAGACAGAGAGGGAGAGGTGCAACTTTAAAGTTTTCATTCATAATTTTTTTTCTACTCATTCATTCATTTATTTTTTCTTATCCTTTTAGAATGCCTCTTCCTTAAGTTCATTCAAGCTTTTTTTTTCTTCTTGACTGTCCACCTAAACTGTGCTCTAGGGAGAAATCTTCCGTAACGAGGCATATTATTTTTCATTCATCTTTTACTTACTCTTCATAATCATCATCATCTCTCCGTTTCTGTCTCTCTCTCTCTCATCCTCTTTTACACACACGTACATAATTATACACAGAGAGACTTGTTGGATGAAAGTATGGGAGTAAAAATGCATAGTATTTATGAGTTTATGAGTGCGATGACGAAATCCTGACCTAACCTTCAAAGTTTTACTTTATTCAGTGTTTTTCTCACCATAACCGTCATGGTGATGATGATAGTGAGGCAAAGAATGAAATTAGTATTACATTGTAATTACATTTATTACTATTATCATCATCATCATGGTCGTCGCCGTCATCATCATCTTTTGTTATTAAATCAGATAAGGTGGCTAAGGGTACGTAGAGAATCATCATTATTATGACCGCGAGCAAAATATGAGATCAGTTAGATGTGTTGTTATAGCAATAATAACAAGAAAAATATGAATAATATATGACTTGAGTTCAGACAAATGGATCATGATGATGATGATGACTTCTCTTTAGATCTGTTCTGCTGTTGTTTCCAGCCAGCAGCAACAAAAGATGCATCATCATGGCTTGTTATTACAAGCACTAATCGTAATTTCCTTTGTTCTTTCTTTTTTTAACAGGATTTTGCCCGTTATCGACCCAGAATCTTACTCACCCTCTTAACATGGGTATTAACTGGAGATCAGATCATCATCGCAAGTGGTTTATCACCTCGTCAGACATCATCCCCTTACGTCGTTCGGCCCAGTCCCTCCAAGGACCTCGCAATAACGAAATTACAGGAACCCGTCGGCTCCAAATATGATCCCAGTCCTAGTGACTTAGACACAAAACTTTTAAGAGTTAAATTAGGCAGGAATTATGACCCTGAATATATGAGTATAAGAAAACCATATGACTACAACTCAAATGGCACCGTCCGCTTTCCCTTTAAAAGAAACCGGAAAGGACGGCTTGTGCCAATTGGAGACGTAAGTAGCAATATTTTTACAATCGATCCTGAAATTTTCCTTGCCTGCACCTTACTGCTGTAAAAGCATGCTGAAAAACTTTTTTATACCTTCTAACCAGCAGTGATGTCATGCTTTATTACAGATACCAAAATCAATAAAAAAATTGCAATATGGTGCCATCTCCATGCCGGATGGGTCCAAGTTACGGACAAGATTATCACCAAAGTTGAGAAGAAAACTGGTGCAATTTCTATGGGCTTACACATCATGTCCCGTGTTTGAGAAATGGAGAGATTTGGGTATCCGATTCTGGCCCAGATGGCTCAAAGAGGGACACTGTCAGAGTGAAAGGTCATGTTCTATTCCACCCGGCATGACGTGTAAACCCTCGGAAGCTGAATACAAGGTTAGCTATACGACTTTCGTATTTTGGCTACTTCTCTAATCAATTAGCTGTGCCCGCCAATGCTGACTTTATCTTCGTATTGGACTGTGCCACCGAAGTGCTGCATTAACCTGAAACTAAAGCGTGATTTTTTTTAACTTTGCAGGTAATTTTACGATGGCACTGTCAAGACTGGGAAAAAGCTAAGAAATGCCGATGGATTCCGATCCGTCATCCTGTAATTACCGCTTGTGCCTGTGATTGTCAGCATTACGACGAGTCCCAAGACTGAGAAGATTTTCTTCCGTATCTGAAATAGTGTAAGCAGCTTCATATTGAACCCGTTTCCATTCCCTTACTCACATTAAAATTCCATTGCATCCTTCATCCATCGGATATTCAACGCGGGTCCTTACCGTCCATCATCGATAGAAATATTATGTAACAATCACAAC
Source organism: Bourletiella hortensis (assembly GCA_034694225.1). NCBI lineage: Eukaryota > Metazoa > Arthropoda > Collembola > Symphypleona > Bourletiellidae > Bourletiella > Bourletiella hortensis. The sequence goes on from JAQFYD010001490.1 coordinate 6,562, forward strand.
CCAAAAATAATGATATCCAACAAAATACTCACTCTGAGAATGTTTTATTCGTTCTCCGCATTCTTATAGTCAAGTCAGTGCCTTAAGTTATTCCATTAGAATTGTGAAATTTAAGTAGGAAACTTTATTAATGGTGCCAGGAAATGAGCAGATGTCTCATTTCTGTTGACTATACACATATGATTCGCCCCGTCGGGACAAAGTTTCCATCATTCCGGGGAGCAGTAATGCAAGCTTGTTTGTGACTGAAGACGCTATTATTTCCGTTTGATTTTAAAAACTATTGTACGGGCCTCCAGTCGAAGGCATTGCTATTACTTTCGTCCTTCCGCTTCGCCCAAGATTTTAATCTAGCTTCCCCCTATGAAGTTGACAAAATTTAATTTGTGGAGCCCTGTTGGGAAATGCCTGAGCATTGCAAAGGTATGCACTTACTGAGGCTTTCACAAGGAGTAAAGTTCACTCTGTAAGACGACCGACCTGATTTCAGGTCAACTTCAGTCATCGTGTCAAGTATTTATTAGCAGTTACAGCTGTATTATTGGCAAGGTAATCGAAAAATGAATAATAGTAATAATAAGAGGAGCTACGGCACAGGACTACACTATAGTAACTACTTCCCCTTCTGCACACTATAGTTGAGCGACGAGAGGTGCTGAATGTGAAAAATATAGAGGCTATTTTCAATGTAATTTTAGTTAGAATAAATTATCATTTTAGATAGCATAAAAGTACCACTAATTATGCATACATGAGCGAGCATCATTCTTAAACAGTTTATTACTTTGTCATTCTTATTTTCCTCATGCTATAGCTATTATTATAGCCCTCTCTTTTGACTGTTCCGCTACTCTGCAGCTATTATCCCAATAATTTTTTTTGTCTCAAAATATTATCATTATTATTGTCCTTATGGCAGTCACGATTAAGTCTGGAAGGAGATCCACAAAAGCATGAACAACACGGGTCATTAAAAGTGTGGCCAGTACAGTGCCAATCATGAGAAATCAATAAATGTGGGAGCAGCTTGCTTTTTTTCTATCTTTATTAGCTAATTTGCTAATTTTTCTTACATTACAAGATGCACAAGCACATATACTACAACTTTCCAGGCAATAATAAACTCTCGGGTCATATTTGAAAAATTCTCTTCTTTAAGGAGTATGATAGACATCTATACTTTCATGATTTACGGCCCAATAAAAATATGGAGGATAGATACCAAGATTAGAGAGTTATGTGCTTGTGTACCTTAAAAAGTAGCTGGACAAACAGCTTCCACCCACTCTATGATGTAGCTAACTGCCCTTCAATAAGAAAGAGCATGACGATGATGAACCCGAAGTCGGGGCCGGAACAAAAAAAAATATAACGAAAAGAAAACAAAAGAGCAACCTAATCTCCGTTTATGCTAAGCATGCACTCTTATGAGGAACTGATGTTGATTTTAGATCATTCTCATGATAATAAAATAATGTATCCAAATAGTAATATGTGATCATGTTTATAAGGCATTTACCATATGGGGAAATGTATAATACTACTGAAGAAGAAGAAGAAGTTGAAGAAGAAATTAGTATAGAGGAAGAAGAGTCCTGAGGTAAAAATTAATCGCACAAAACTGCGTGGTTTGTCCAACCTTATAGAGAGAACATGGTATAAGTAGGATTTTTAATGTCTGTTTTGCAACAACCAAATGATATTTGAATGATGGTGGCGACGAAGCGATAGAGGCTGAAATTTAGTTCAAGTTTAGATGTATTACAATTTACATATATTATGTATTTACTTTAATTACTATTATCATTATTATTATGTTGTTTCAATGTTCGTAAACGTGTACTATATCATTATTATTTTAACTATAAATTAGCTTCGTTGTTATGTAGTAGCAGCACTACGTTATTATTAGAACTATATTGTCACAGAATCTCTATTAATAAGTTGTCTTGAGTTAGTATAGTAGCTAACTATATTGTATTATTATTGCTTTGAAACAAGTGTAAGTAAGCAACTGTCAGAAGTTAGTATGCGGCAACCTGTGAAGTAGTATGGTTGTTGTTGTTGATATGATGGAAACTGTAAAGAAAAAGTGAGTTAGAGGATAAAGGCTTTTTAAAGCTTTTAGAGCCACAAAAGTCTGAGATGGAGGAGAATAAACTATACACGACAGCTATTACTATTGTTATTATTATTATTATTATTATTGCTATGACTATTATTATGATTTGCTATTATTTGTGTGGATTAGTAGCTGATTGCAAGTATAATTATTTTTGTTATATTATTATCACAACGTTTGGGAATCAATGCGGATCTCGTAAATCGTAGAAATCAGTTAATGAAAGGTAACTAATTAGATTACATAGAGGGTACACTTTATGACCCCCCTCTTATATTATTATTCTCTTCCCGAATCCAGAATGAATAAAGCAGAACAATGATAACAATTATTTCTCAGAAGTGCATGCAAAAGGTGTATCTTTCATTTCAATCACTTCCTCGTAACTGCATACGTTTCCGATTATAATAATGGCCGCTATATGTGGAGACTGGAATGAGCATGATGGCGGACACTACCGTGTACCGTGGTACAGCTAGTGCGCTCAGTACGGGCATAATAATTATATGGAGCTGGTTGGAAACGATTAAGAGACCAAGTTATGCTTCCATTTTTCTTCCTCAATTTTTTAACTCTTAAAATCGCACAAGGGAATAATTAATTCCTGAGAAAGGGGCGACTTGCTTATTGTAGGCGCTTGTTGGACGAATGGATAACCTGCAAAAGAAGTGTAAAATGGCAAAAGCAATAGTAAAGGTATATTGCCTTACATTTCTAGGAAAATTATGGCGGCGTGGGATCTGAATCGCGCTTGAAGGATTGGTAAAATAGTACAAGCTCATACGTGTAGTTAATGATTATTATTCTACCTCCCATATTGATGCACCCTGTCCTCTGACGAGAGTATATGTTAAGGGCATAGCATAATAGACCATGTATTATTACACTGGATCAAGCTCGAACAAACAGTTTTTCTCTGTGTTTGCCCTCAAGTTGAAAATTTTGTAAAAAAGGCAAGTGAGTAGGGTAAGTTGGAGCATAGCTAGTGATTAATAATAACCATTATGATTTTGTGAATGAAGTGAAATGACATGGTTGGAGTGGCTGCTGCTGCTGCTAGTAGTACAAGAGAAAGATGATGTACTTTTAAAGGAATAATAAAAGTAAGAAGAAAAAGGAGAATAACATTGTTGTTGTGTAACTTTCAAATGGCAACCAAAAAGACGACCATGATATGCTCCATGTTACATATACATAATAGTAAAGTTCATGAAATCTTGTGCATATAATACTCGAAAAAAAATTGCCCAACCTCTCCGTCTTGTGTCTTGTTCTGTTAGGTAAAGCTTTGCTTGCAAGGCTTTTGACATGTCAAAGAGACTCCAAAGATTATGGAAGTTGTCGGTTAGAGAGCTAGAGAGAGAGAGAGATAGACAAAAAAAACTGACATGGCATACGCGAGAGAGAGAGAGAAAGACATTGTTTTGAAAAAATTCGTGACTTCCCACACACGTTGATGATTATGCTGATGCGCGTAAAATTCTGAAAACCCAACCTATGAATGAATGAAACCCACACACACATACACACATATAGTCTCAAATATGTTTGTCACGGGGGTTCTTTTTTTGCTGTAGGAGATTTTGATAAAACGTAATTTAACTAGCATTAGATTACATACATGTTCAGGAGAACAACAGTTCATTATAAGTCACATGCAGTTGAGCCTTGACATGTGCTCACGTACGCACACACGTATGTACACACACAAACACTCCCCCTTCTCGTCCACTCCAATAATGCTAGTTCAATTGTTGTGAAAAATATGCTAATTTCCCTGCAAACACACTTCGGCTTTTCATTGATAAAATTTTTGCGCATATCCATCCATCCACCTTCCCATATAATTTTCCAATGATTAGTAGTAATATACAGGGTTGCACATAACCTTTTTCCAGGGGTCCACAGCCTATACCGGCAATGATCCAGGAGTGACCTAGGGATCATTTTAAAGCTAAAATCAATGCGGATCTCATCGCATGTTCATTTTTGAAAATTGGTCACCATTTGCAGAAATGGCAGCCAAAACTGTGAAATTGCTACGATTTTTGATCGTTTCAGGTGTTTTTCAACTGGACCCGTGCTTGAGCCACGATGGTTCAAATTCACCAAAATTGTTAACTCGACTGTTTTAAAGTGTTTACGGCCCTTTTTACCCCATTACTGAGGATTTTGCCCGAGTTTTCACGACTCCAATGCAGCACTCCCCCAAAATCCCATAAACGCCCATGTTATTCCTTTTGTCGCGCAAATGGCTGCCGTTTATCGAAATGGTGACCAATTTTCGAAATGGAACAAGCGCTCAGATCCGCAATGATTTTAGCTTTAAAATGATCCCTAGTTCACTCCTGGGTCATTTCTGGTATAGGCTGTGGACCCCTGGAAAAAGGTTATGTGCAACCCTGTAGTAGTACATAAAGTTGGGCGACGACAATAGCAGCAACGACTTTAATTGCACATATTCCATGGTGATTCTTCCGAGAAAAGCTGTCCCATCTCTTTTTTTCTGTCTTGGAAAAAAGGAGCATCATGAAGCACGCGTGCTTTTAGAACAACTGGCTGTCACAAGTAATCATCATATATTGGTATCATCACATGGAAATACATACATACACTTACTTGTTGTAGTTGTTCTAGTAAAACCCAACCTGGCGTAAGATATTGCAATAAATTAAGAGTGCACACCCCTAATAAGCCATTTGCTAACTTTTGGCATCTACATATTCTCCACACGTGTTTCCCCATTACAAGAACGAGAAGAAGAAGAAGAAACATATTAGAATTTCCTCAGCCTTAAAAATTCAATCATTGAATCTTCTTCTTCTTCTTCGCCTAATCACTATGAGTTTCACCTTGGAGCTCTGGTCATCGTGGCGGTATTGCAGTATGTGTGTGTGTGTGTGTGTGGAGTGTGTTCCAGAAATAGCCCTTTTGCACTAGTGTGCAAAGTAAGTAACCATGACCAAACACCCAACCCAGTTTGTTTTAACCTTCGGGCTCAGATGTGCTGTTAATTAGAGACCCGCTCACTGAAAGCCATGCAATTATTATCACACACAAACACACCTCCTCTTGGCTTATTTTGCAAGGATTAAGTGAGCGAGCACCTTGCTCATCCTTCATCCAACCCATCATATGAGACCGAAAGTTCATTCATTAAAATTATTACAAAAATTAATATTAGGTTCCAGATGTCCCTTAAACATCCATTCCCTTTCTTTGTAATGATACTTTCCCATCATCCCACACGCCCATCTTCATTTAGGCCAATAGATAGTAGATAAATATGAATCCTTAAAAATGGGTGTATATACGACCACGGGATGTTTCCCTATGAT
>JAQFYD010001491.1:0-12020 GCA_034694225.1 Bourletiella hortensis
CAAGTGATCCGACATGTCGGCTGCAAGTGGTCCGACATGTCGGATCAAGTAATCCGACATCAGATGCATGTCGGCTGTAAATTATCCGACACCGTGTCGCCCACAAAAAATCCGACACCAATCTTTTACGAATACCACCAGAGTTAAAATGTCGGGTGCAAATAACCCGACATCGTCATTTAATGTAAATTGAGGTAGGTTATTTGTGGCAGAAACTGTCGGGTAACTTGCAGCAACAATCCCGACATCCGGCACAGAAACTGTGAATTTTTTGTGTCGGATTACTTAATCAGACATTGTCGGCCAACTTGCAGTGAATTTCCGACACGTGTCGGGGAAATTGCACCCCACATTATCTGATGTCGGGTAAATACATGACCCGAAAAAATTTTGATCAAGTTCCTCGGCAGATAAGTTTGGACTTCATATTTTGCATATGCCAAATGTACTAATGAAGCAGATGGGTGACATGGTGACCTTCAAAACCCGAGCTGAAATGACTGCTCGTTTACCCAGTTTGAATGTATGTTTATGTGCTCAAGTTTTTAGCTACGTAGCAGCAATGATAGTGGCCCCCAAAGTGTATCCTTGAATTTTGTTTCTCTTTTGCAATACGGATAACATGGATAAAAAATCAGTCGGCATTCGCAATGGTGTTGAAAGGCTGCCCGTGTCACAGACCGGTTAGACGTGGTTGCCGTGGAGCTTTGCATGCTGTCTCTATTTATGTCACAGGCGTCTTTGACGACAGAAGCAACATAGCATGTTTCCATGTGTTGCAATAAAAATGTAAACCAGTAGCTATTTTTTGGTAGCAAACCTGTAGCTGCTGCGAAATCAAAAAAGTCAGCAAAGCAAGCCCTGAACATCATGGTGTCGTTCCGACAGCCAGGTGCTTGTGTACAAATTGCCCTTTACAAATCATGTTTCGATCAGACGACAGGCTTCTGCTTGGAGCATGAAGCATGAATTATTTCTTAAATCTCCATAATTCAGGGAAATAATGCGCACCGTTAATAGAACTCAAAGAAAACATGGGATGCGGTGGCAAATGCCATAGTGTTCTACCAGGATAGGACGTGTGTGCAGAATTTTAAGTCCCGGAGTTTGGTACAAGCTCAAAATTCCATGGAAATTTCTAACAAAAGAGTCTTGATTTTCACGTAATTTTGCTGCGACCATGAACTGTAGAAATATGGCCAGAGGAAGCTTGGAGCCACGTTGCTTAATAAGGCTAAGATAATTATGTTGGCCGGACTTTCACTTGGACAACGTTTAGAAAACTGGTTATAACTTAATGTGTTGTGTATAAGCGTGCAGGGCGCCCTCGGTGATAATTGCGATTTAGTATTAGCTTTGTGATCAAAGCATGGCATGGCCAGTGGCGCCCATACTAATATCTACTGTCGCCTGTTAAACATCCTTAATTGTATGGCAACTTGGGCCGCCCGAGTAAATTGACTGTTGCACACTATTTTTTAGCAACGCTCCCATCCAATTGTCGGCCTGACCAGTGTTCCATGTGTAGGCGTTGAAAATTCAATAAAATTAGTTGATAGGTCCATTTTAGTTAATGCTAGGCTGGGCACAGTTGTTGCGTTCATTTCAATTACCATGAATTAATTATTTGTCACGTATGACTCTGCAACAAAGGCTGCGGTGACCAAGCAAATTCTGCAAATGCCTTTCGGATCTGGACAGAACAACTTCCAAGCTTGGTGTTGCCAAAAACGATGAAATTTGATCCTATCAAGCTCAACCGCTGGATTTTACAGCAAAACGGGACTCTGTATCCCTGGAAATTTGTATCCACTTCCACTGGCACTCATCATGCCGTACCAAGTGCCAATATATTCCACGCAGCTGCCTTCAAAATTCAGCTAGGCTTCTGTACTTTGTATGCTCTTTACATACAGTGGACGATAATTGAGCCCAGCATCAATCATGGAATTGATTCAAGGAGGTATCACGTATTTGGAATGCATCTCGTGCGAAGCATGTTTGCTACGAGCTTTTCATACTTTGGTCATCAATTCTTGGCTCATTGTGACGGATACACATTGCTCTACAATTTTGTCCAACGCAGTCCTGGTAAGCCTAAATTCTAATGCTTGTATTCCACATCAAAGTACGAACTAATCTGGGCCTAAAATGAAACGCGTTAGACCTGCCCCGGAGGGGAATGCATCCAGTCAACGGGGACTTCTTGCAGGAGCACGTCCTAGGTCTAGCACCGGTCATGATCTACTCATTCTGTTTAATGCTCACTGGACTCTTCCTGCTGGAAAGTGACGATAAGCAGTTTGCCTACTCACTCTTGCCCGCCACAATGCAAAACAGCTGGGCCATGAAGATTGTAGGAGCTGCTGTGGAGTTCCGTTTCGTCCAGTTTCTTGCAGCTATGGCTCATTTCGCAGCCTTTCACTGCGTCACATTCGTCCGCACGATCCAGACGACTCTGGCGCACTTCACAAAGCAGTTGAAGTAAATGGTTCGGGAACATGATGTAGCGTTGCCATCCATGTGCTATAAAATGTTCCTTTTATGATAGAAACAAGAGAACTATTGCTTTGACCGACACTACGGTGAGAGTTGGCTACAGGGTAGCCAGAAAGATGCATCTCGCTTTGACCATGTTCAACTTGAGCACAGCCGGCCTCGTATTTTCCCATAACATGCTTGGCCTGACCGGTGGAATCATTGGATTTTAGTTTATCCTCAGGTTAATATTGTTCCAGCCACTGCTGTCCATGTTCTTCTCAGCCCTTGCATTCGACTCAATTGTCTTCTATACTGTCATGTGGGACAATACTTCCCTCATACCGGTCTTAATGAAGGAAGGAGCTGAAGGATCAAGTTGAATTGGCAACGGCTTCGGCTGGAGCTATTCGTACCCGTAAATACTGGAGAAGCGCTTTAAGTTCCTTACCATGCATTGGCTTGAGCGTAGGAGGCTTCCGCAGTATGGAACGTGATTCCACGCTGATATTCGTCGATTTTGTGGTGAGAAATGTCGTTTCCTTACTGATGGCTTTCAATTACTGCTATTGAAGCTGCAAACACCGTCATATAAAACCCATTACTGGGTTCTTGGGCGCGGAAGCTCCATATCTTACATAAAATAATCATAAAATGTACACTCGAAACTCGATATAAGGCCCTACCATATAACGTAACTAACGCTATAACGTATGACATTTTTGGGCCTTTTACATGTCTTATGCATTAAAATTATATCCGCCATAACGTACAACCGATATAACGTATGGAATTTTGCTGGATTATGAGGCTACGTTATATGGAGGTTCGAGTGTAGTAAGAATGGGTAGGAAATGCAATAAATTTTGACGTGAAGCAATGTCTCAAGTCCTAGTCTGAGTTATTCGACAGATGCTGAAACAGGACATGATAGGAGTGCCAAGTGTACTTTAATTATCACAGTCCAGAATTGTGAGAATCAAATTTGAGTCTGTCCATGTGTATCCTCTCGAAGTTATGGGGTATAGGTCTTTAAATTGGCTTTTCTTATTAACGAAAATGTTCATGAAACGTTATGGTTAACAATTTATCCGTTCACAACCGGGTTTTCCATTTTTAAGAAGCATCTAGCCCACCTCGGCGGGCTTCAAACCCGCCAAATGCAGATGCGACCTCTTCCTTCCAACCGTTTTTAATGGCCCCTTCAGTTCGTCAATATCAGCAGCCGGTTTCAGCCAACTGCAAGCCGCCATGGACAGCTATCAAAATTTCTATATTATCAGGAGCTTAAAGTTACGAGATGTTTCTCACATCAATGTCGGAACCTGAATGCTGTGGAGCATCACAACCGGAACTTGAAGAGTCCAATGTGTGCTTAGTCAATATCGAAAGAGCTGCCGGTCCGTCTGATGAACTTACCTGCTACGAGGAGTTCATGTTACATACGTTTTCCTCATTCATTCTTATTTTGTATTTATCTCAAAACATGTACTTGAGAGCTGGGGGGATTGTATCATGCCTGACTATGGAACTTGTCCCTTGTGTTGCCTAGGAAAGGCAAATCAAGGAGGGACACTTGAAGGACCACTACGGATCTCGGAAGGGCAATAAAAATCTATGCTACGCATGTATTTATACCGACGGAGTTGAACTCAGGGTATGATGGACCCTCGATGGCCCAATGAGAGTGGAACGGTTACGCAAGTACACGTCGACCACTTTCAAATCGTTGATCTCTAGAAATTGTATTTCTGTACATGCTTTCAGAAATTGTAGATGTTAGCTTCTGTCATAGATATAGCAATTGGCAGTCCGATAGAAATCTTTAAGTGCACAACAAGCATGTATGATGGTCATTACAACATACCTGAATGACGTGTATCGCATGGTCGTATAAACGAAGCCCTGTCGTAGTACTCGATCCTACACCACTTTGGTTTCGATGCGTCTGTAACCCACCTACGTACGTTAAGAAAACCTGACATTTTGGGCAATTTCGGAAACTGATGGGAATAACGGGCTCAAATTAAAACTCCTTTATTTAAAGTCCCGCAATAATGTACACAGCGCAATGAACTTTTCACTGTTGGAAAGTGCATCAAAAACTGTATTAGGATAGATGTGTTTTGTGTTCATTTGCTAGCTTGCAGTCCCCGTCACCATGCCAAATTCGTTAAGAAACGGAAATTATTCGCCCACTTACAAGTTTTGTCCGGACGACATTTTATATTGGATGTGAACGGATTTTCACCCAATTTGGCTTAAAAAGACCGCACGGAATTATTGTTGGTCCGCGACCATTTTGGTACTGTTCCCTTTTACAATTTTTCCTACTGAAGAATCAAAGGTTCCCACCTGGGCCGTTTTCGAGAACGCAGCTTATTTTCGATCTTGTTTTGACTCTCTATTATTTGGGTAGTGCTCACCCTACCCACATAAATCTTCCAACTTCAGATAGCGCGTCAAAAACTGGATATACCTAGGTATAATGCATGTTTGGTTCAGAGGTTCAAGGCCCCGTCACCATGCCGAATTCAAAAAGAACCCAGAATTATCGTTATGTTAACAAATCTTGTCTGGACGACTTTGCCCCGTTAAAGCGAGTCAACTTTCATCCAAATGAGCTTAAAATGACCTCACCGACATCCAGCTGTTCAGCGACTGTTTTGCTACTGTAGGCTGACATTTGTTCGTACTGGAGTAACAAAGGATCCCACGTGAACCGTTTCCGAAAATGCAAACTATTTTTGGTCTTTCTATGTCTGTTCTAAACTTGCGTAGTATTCCCCTCATAGTTGTGAATGCTCCTTCAGGAGGAAGTGTGTAAAGACTGTGTATGCGCAGGTTTATCGCTAGTACATCGCATGGGCAGAAATCCGCGTCACTATGATGATTGTGTGCAGGTTAGGTTTAATTGCGAGCCTCCTCATTTTGTACGGCCGCAGGAATGTCTACACAAAACGGACGCCTCGGCGTAGATTTTTTCCGCATTTGTTGCTTTTAATACATACTTTCAATTCATGCTTTCAATGCAGAAGTAAATTTCATATAATGGCCTTTGATACCGAAAGCTGGATACAGCTGTCTTGTGCGCAAATTGTCTCTTGGCCCTCGGTTCCAGGTTCGGAATACAAAAAAGTGTACTTTTATGAATCAAAAGTGGAATGTTTACGCAGGCGTTTTTATTTTTGTTTTCTAATCTACATCATTAAACATATTTAATGGCTTACGCCTTCCCACATTTTAAGTAAATTAAAAAAATTCTTCTTTATTGACGGGGATTTGCTCTCCTTCCCTAACCAGCATTCCTCCCTTCGGCAATTTAAAAAGGCTTAATAATTCTCCTTCGTAAATTAAAAATAATCAAATTATCTTGGATAAATGATCGATTTCGCAGTATACTTGCCAAACTGCTACTATGGTAATCAAAGGTCAATTCAATACAAACCCAATACAATATTTTTCGTTCTTGCCATTTTATAAGATTTCAAAATGAATTCCTATATCCTAAGTTATCTGACAATTGAAACTGTACAGCTACCTCATAAAATCCGTTTTTGCAAACAATTTTGCACTCAAACCTCGTTTAAAATATAAAAGACCGAATGAACATGATTGCATAAATTTTCTACAGCCATTAGGTATGCAAGGCGACTTTCACCTACCCTTTGCACTCTCTCCATTAGCTGATATTCTGCACTTTGTACATATAAGCCTTCTGTTGCATTTAACAAAATCTCTTCTTGCATCTCTTCCCATGTCCATACTTCTACCTCTTCTCTTCTTCTCTGAGCATTACCAGTGATATACCATTGCATTGCGTAACCCCCCAGCGTGCTACAGAAAAATACCAACTTTGTCTCGTCATCCCACGAGTTTGCCTCAGCCGCAATCTGGAATGCATCTAAATGCAACTGGGGTGAATCCTGTCTCTTCCCAAAATATGCGGGTGGCGCAACAGCCGTCCTCACAGGCATTAACTTATGGTTCTGCCCTTCACCGTCTGCCTTGGTTTAATCACAGGAACCAACATATGGGATAGTTATCGTTCCATCCTTTCTTCATTTAATAATATAATTTTCATCTTCCCACTCTCTTAATTTCTAAGCCATCTTACTCCATGCTCCCTTCCTTATTGGATCATATAGTATTTCCATCACCAGATGCTTGCCATATTTTTCATCAATTCTTGCCCATAAGCTTTTATTGTCGTTCTCTCAATCTTTTCTCTGCTGAGGCAGGTTAGCCTGCCATTCTGCATGCTCTAGCTGTCCCACCTTTGTTACACATTAAGACGACAATGGAAAACATACATTTCTCGCCATCTATCGCTCCCAACTTAGGCCATCGGATTAAGGCTATTTACTTGTCTGAAGGGAAGTAGGTTGCAGAAATTGGGCCGCACCGTGTGTAAGCTGTACTATTGCAAAAATCCACTGCGTTATCGCTAAAAATGAAGCCAGGTAAACACTGGATGACATAGATGTACCAGCAAATCCTGTTTGACTACGGCAATATCATGACCAGGTGACACTTGCTGAAAATGAGAATAAAGAAAAATCATGCATTTATTTTCCGTTCTGTCATCATTTATGAGCTGACATGGGAGAAGGCTATTACAATTTGCAACTGAAGTACAAACAAAGGGTACGGATTTTCTCATTGTCACTATTTTGATACTAGCTACCAGCAACGGAAGCCTCATCAGCTAATTAAGTACTGACGAATGTGCTATACCAGCCATGCAGGACGTATTATGAAGGCGGAAATGGATGGCTCGAATTCGGTACAAGTTGTCCGTGTGCTAAAATCTACAGCGGGGATAGCCATTGATCCTGATTTATCCTGGCTATTCTGGGCCGAAAATCCCTTTCAAAGAATCCAGTCGAGCAATCTTGCTGTGGGAGACCTTTGAACAATCGTCCGGCTTCCCGAAAAGTTGTGGAACGGAGACCTTAGTAGCGGAAAAGTAGCACAACAAATGAAGAGAACGTTCGTTTACATTATTTTAGAAGTTATGAACATCTTTTTTTAGGAGGCGAGCTTGCGAGTCCTCCTTACGTGATGGACACTGATGCCACACCTTTCTGCAGGCCCGCATACGACCGGTAAGTACCTTAATATCAAAATGACCGGGCGGTCCACGCGTACATTTTGAGCTATATCATGTACTGATCGGCCAAGAGTTGCATACACCAAGCCGAGAAAACAGTCAATTTAGGACATTTTCGTGATGTGACGCCCATATATCGGACTGCAGCACTCACACCAGTGGTCATAATGGGACGTATGAGGTGTCAAAATGACGATGCTGTTGGCTCCAACATTTTCACTTACTACCATGGGCATCTGTTGACGAACGTGGCGACCACGAAGCGTAACCTGTCCATTTTGCGAAAAGTAAGTGATGTAACGCTTACCTATTTAGTAATTATGCAGGCCCAAATTGCCACACAGACTCATATGGGATGTCAACGTTAGCGGGCGGTCCGCACAAATATCTTGAGCTATCTCACGTGCTGATCGGCCAAGAATCGCATACACCAAGCCGAGAAAACCAGCCAATTTGGGACGTTACAGTGTTGAGACGCATATACAGGGTGTGTCAAGGAAAGGTATACAACTTCAGTCATGAATAACTTCTGAACGCCTGAACCGATCGGGACGAAAAAGCACTTTTCTGAAACTAGAATCTTGGGGTAATTTTTTCGGTTCTTACACTAGATCAAAACCACCGGGTAGTTTTGGAGATAGGCTAGCCGGAAGAAAATAGGGATTTTAACATTGTTTTTGGGACCCTCGATGGTCCTTATAAGATCGGCCATGTGTAACGAAATTCAATTGCAGCACTTCGTACAAAACGAGTTGGCCGATTTTGATGAACGTGCCCTTAAAATGACTGGCATAGTGTCTACTTATGGGCGTTAAATTTTTGTACCGAAACTCGATGGTGTTTCAGTGTAATCCGTAATAAACTGAAAATTGACCCTTCTGATGCACAGAGCTGGGATAGTAGTGTAAACTTTGAGAGCACATAGCTTTATAACGACTTGATTGACAGACATGTGGTGGACACCATTGGAAAGCCCTTTAAAATCTTCATCTTAACAAATGCTTATGCTATCGTTTACCCTGGTTGTAGCCGCGGCAACGTGCCAAGGTCCTGAAAACTCAAAGAACTCAAAAATCAAAACCGACGTTCAAAAGTACGTTTTGTGGACAGGGCTTCGTATCCATAGCCATGCGACACGTTCAATCCAACTATGTCAAAATGACCGGTACCCACGTTTGTTGTACATAGGAAGTTTGGGTCCCGAAATACCGGCAAGACTGTATCCACGGCAGGAGATAAAGTGTTACAGTTTCGTAAGTCCGCTTCTTTTCAAACGCATCGAGGGTCCACCATACCCTGAGTAAAGCTCCGTCGGTACAAATAAATGCGTAGCATAGATTTTATAAGAAAAACCAGGTTCCTTATTTTGCAAAAATCTACGAAGAGTTCATTAAAGACGTTAAGAAAACAGAACGTGGATGAGAATGGACGTGGATTGGGCCACTGGAAATATTTACCTGGCAGTACAACATGAAAGCAGAATTCGATTTTGCGACGTTCACTCAAAGCTTTGTACCGAAATTCTGGAAAATTTTGTTTTGGATACTGTTTGTAGTATGGAGCTGGTTCCGCAGATGAGGCGCAGACAAATTAATAGTTCGAAGCTTCTGCAAGAAGCTTGTCGTGTATAAGCTGGTTTTTTGCAGGAAGCTGTTCTGGATGGACGCTAAAGTTAGTGAAAGGTCAAAGGTAAATGTGTTTCTGAATACAGCTTAGATGGATGGGAAGGATGCCAAAGGTATCGCTTTATATGCAAAAGCTGGTCTAACCAGTTTTCCATGCATGACCATCGATCGCGCAAATTTGAGCGCCTTCGTGGCTTTCCCAGACCCATCTGGAGCCTATTGGATCGAAATGTTGGACCTGAACGGAAACAAATACAGATCCGCCTACATTGGCAATAGAAACTATTTGCCAAGCCATATTTACGTATCGGAAGGCGACTTGATTTGGGTGGGAGGTCCGTCTCATTCTATCGGACAATCATCGAATGAAACTAATGTCCTTTTTAGGAGGCGAGCTTGCGAGTCCTCCTTATGTGATGGACTCTGATGCAGTATTTTAATATCAAGTGTGTGGTCCAAAAATGACCGGGCGGTCCGCGCCAACATTTTGAGCTATCTCACGTACTGATCGGCCAAGAATCGCGTACACCAAGCATAGAAAACCAGCCCATTTGGGACATTTCCGTGACGTGACGCCCATATATCGGACTATAGCACCCACACCAGTGGTCATAGTGGTACATATGAGATGTCCAAATGACCGGGCGGTCAGAGCCCACATTTTGCGCTATTACAAGCAACCGTTACCTGACTTACATGGTCAGCACGAATCGTAACCTGCCCATTTTGCGAAAAGTAAGTGATGTAACGCTTACCTATTCAGCAATCACGTAGGCACAAATGGCCACACAGGCTTGAAGGAGATGTTAAAATGACCGGGAGGTCCGCGCAAACATTTTGAGGTATCTCACGTGCTCATCGGCCAAAAATCGCGTACACCAGGCTGTGAAAACCAGCCAATTTGGGACATTTCCGTGACGTGACGCCCATACATCGCACTGCAGTACCCACACCAGTAGTTAAAGTGGTACGTATGAGGTGTCAAAATGACGAAGCCGTCGGCGGCAACATTGTAACGTACTACGATGGGCAGTAAATTGACGAACATGGCCAGCACGAAGTGCAACCTGTCCATTATGCGAAAACAAAGTGATGCAACGCTTACCTATTCAGGAATTATGCAGGCACAAATGGCCACATATGCTCAAGGTGGATTTCATAATGACCGCGCGGTCGGTGTCAAGATTTTGGGCTATGAAACGTACTGATCGGCAAACAATCGCTTACACGAAGCTGAGAAAACCAGCCATTTTGGAGCATTTCCGTGTCGTGACACATAAATCGGACTGTGGCGCCGATACCGGTAACCATAGTGGCACATGCGAGATGTGAAAATGCCCGGGGGGTGTGCCTCAACAATGTGAGCTATCACACGTACTGATCGGCCAATAATGTCATTCACCAAATTGAGAAAACCAGCCATTGTGGGACATTTCCGTGACGTGACGGCCATATGTCCGACTGTAGCAACCCCCAACGGTAGTCATTGGGGTACAACGAGATATCAAAATGACTGAGCTGTAAGGGCCAAGATTTCGACTTACTACCAGGTCCAATCCGTTCACAAACGCGGAACAGGGAATTGATGGAATACAACCGTTTGTGACTGATCGCGGGGATTTCTGTCAGCGAGCCTCCACATTTTGTACCGCCGGAGGCATATGTACGCAAAATGGACGCCTCGGCGTAGATTTTTAGGACCCTCGACGGTCCTTATAAGGTCGTCCAGGTGTAACGTATTTTGAGGCCAGCACTTTATACAGGAAATGTTGACCGATTTTGTCGAAATCGATGTCAAAATGGCGGCCATCAAATGAAGTTGTACGCCCTAAAGCTTGGTGCGCTATTACAAATAATGCAGCTATGGCAACCGATGAAGTGTCAAAATTACGCTTTTGACGTAAATAGTCGGACGAAGCCCGGCACATTTGGCACATGTCACCGTCTTTCGACGGTGATATTAAGGAAAGTGTGCAAAGTTATGCATTTACACTTCACCATGCCCAAAAGTATTCTAGAGATTGAATGCTCAAGAACCATTCCCCGCACTCCGTTTGACGAGACCGCTCTTTCACAGCAGGTGGATAGTCATAAAAGTCCACGTTGCACAACACACGTTATTGTTTCTTTTTACTTTACAGAACAATTGGCGAATAATGAGGCTTTTTCTGACCATAAGAAGCTCTCCGCTCAAACGCCAGGTTTGCCCAGGGATATTGTGTAACGTACAAGCAAAGGAACTCAGGACTACTGGAATGGATATTTGAGAAAACCATGGATTTAAGGACCAGCGCATCCCATTCTGAGCTAAAACAAAAGTGAATGCATAGTTTGAAGCGGAAACACGTTTTAACCTCAAACTTTTGATTGTCGTGCATTGAAGAATTAAATATTTACGGCCTTGTGTATCAACAGCCTTCAGAGGGAATCAACCAAAGATTTAAAACCTTGCTTATGTAACTGTAGGACAGTGTTTGCATCTATGGCTCTGCGTGACGTGAGCAAGGAGATGCAAAGAAACGCCAAGGTTATAATGACATTTTAAGTATGTTTTGATTGAATCAGCCAACAATGGCCCTTGGAAGTCTGCAATGCATGGTTACTTTTTTGGGCGTTCGATGTCTTGCTTAGAGATACTCACAGCCCATAATAGGTATTCAAACATGGTGCCTCGATGTTTTTAAGTGCAAAATATTCAACTTTGTGTGTATAGTATGGTAACTTTTGAGGGTAATGGGCGCGTCGGCTCCGGTGTTCGTGTATAATGAGCAGCAGACCCCCGTGCATGCCATATTCTCTAAACG
>JAQFYD010001492.1:0-12018 GCA_034694225.1 Bourletiella hortensis
AGTAGCATCCCAAACCCCTAAATCGTCCAGTCGCTGAGTCTTGGGGTGCTACGGCTTACCAATAAAAATATGTTTTTATACATATCCTCGCTCTGATTATAATGCACTGAAAGAAAATGTGTACCGCATCCACCGCCATCCGATTTATACCCTGGTTATCAATTGGATCATAAGATGAAACGTTTTTAATGCCAAATATTCCTCTGATAACCGTCGCCAGATTCTCCCGCAAAGTTCCCAAATTGTTCTGAACTGGTTCTAAATCATATCAGGATGTCCGCCTAGGCGCTTATTCATGAGTTCCTCCGGAGTTCTTGGTGAGAGCTCGTTTGGAACCCCTTGCGAAATCTCATTTTCATTTGTCGCAATCTTTTACATTATTCTTTTGGCAATGTAATTGAAATTAACGGTAACAGAATCCTCCACCGCACTCAACCTAACTACAGGAACTTCAAATGTAAATGAACTTAAAACTTCATACACTCAAACTTCGATAAGACGGACTACCGAATAACGTACGCTTCGACATAACGGACCAAATTTTCAACCCGTTTATAACGCCTGTACTGTAAAATACGTCAGATATAACGTACCAAATTTGGCGGTCCGTTGACGATCCGTTTATATCGAAGTTTCAGTGTATCACTTTACACCAACTAAACTTCACTTCATGTTGCGCTCTACGGTCAAGCTCACTCTAGACACTACACTTAACTTCACACCACTGAATTCAGCCCCTCACTTAGCACAAACTAAAAACTTTAACTTCAAGCCTTTTGATGAAAAATAGACGGGAGTTTGAGACGGCATGGACTGTTTCAAGTCCAATGCTGAACGCCGTATGCAAAAGGAGTATGCCACCCATGTGCTACCTAACTAATTCGGAAATTTTTCCTGCAGCTGAGCTTCACGAGAACCAGTTCACATCAACCTCTATTTCGGAGTGCATGTGGAAGTTCAAGAAATTCTTCCGCAACGGAGTTCCAGACGAGCTGCTAATCACCTCTAGTTTATAATTTCATATTGAGAACTGTTGGGGAGGAATCTGAGAATTCTTTCGGAGTTCATGAGTTTGTTGGGTGTCCCTATGTTAAAGCATCGGGGCTGGGAACGGACCGGAAGTTTCATACGTTATGGAGAGAATTACGTTAAACGGTATGGCCTTATTTCGAGTTTCGAGTGTAACCCTGAAAATACACTACAACCTTAACTTTAAAGGATCGGTTCGAAAAATTACGTAGTCATCTGCATATGCTGAGGAGAAGAGCCCGCTTCTACGGCACTTGACGAGCAAGCACAACTCTGGTGTGATCATTAAGTGTGGTGAAGATCAGTTCGATGTCAAAAGTGAAGCCCATTTGAGAAGCCCGAGCCCCAGCCCCACGCAATGCCCGTCCGGCATGGGCGGGCTCGGGCACGCTCAACAGCATTCGGGCATGTGGTGGGCGCCCATTGTGGCCGGCGCTTATTAGAGGAAATACGGTATATGGAGCGGATTTCATGATTTCGGATGATTTTGTCTTGGTTAATCGAGATCAATTCAAGCCCTTGTATGGCTGCGACGACAAAAGTTACTGCTAGAATGTGTTTGGAAAGTCAGGAAGATTGACTCAGAGGTAATTTTTAGCCACCGTGCAACTAATCAGCCACGGCCGGAACGTACTCGGTTATATATTTTTGATGTAGTCATAGTAGATCGTCGTCAGAACCACAATGCTTCTACTGGTCTGTTTGAGTTCATGCACCAGCAAACTACAACATCTATGCCTATGAATCCAGTGGGTTCTTCAGGGGACGTTGTGATTTATGGCAGGGCCATTAAACGAGATATTATTTCTAATACTAGGTAAGAACCTCAGTCTGGCTTAAAATGGGTAAATTAAGAGCGTAACTCTATCTAGATTTATCTGAGTACATCTCATTTTCAGTTTACGAAGCAGCAAAGTTAGGCGTAGGCGGAAAAAGAGACAGGAATCTTATGACAGCCCAAGTTTGGGAGGAGTGGGCAGCACACTCACGTTTCATAGATTGTTCCTCGTCCTACCGAAATTCCATTAGCTCATCTCGCCCATTGTTTGAAATTAACTGAGCCCAGAAAAAGACCTGGAGCTAACAACAGTGTCAGAAGCCGTGCCTCAGTTTCTTGACTGTCTCAAAAATTTTGTAATGCTTGTATTATTCAGTAGCGAATTTCAGCGGTATGTAACGATCGAGTCTTCCACAAGTGACTCAATGAAGACATGGGACCATGATCGTTTTACCCAAACCCATTAATCAAATTTCACCTGCGCGTTCACTCGTATATTTGACAGACCGCAGTGCAGCCCGTAACAGAGAGAGGCGGAAGGCATTAGGAGGCTAAAAAGCCATTGCTGTAAAACGAAGTCTAATTTATCTGTGGGTTGGATCCATAAATGCTTATTCCTTTTCATATTACACAAGTTACTAATGTGGTAAAAGTCTATGGAAAAATGATTTTCTCTGAGTCACTTTCAAACTATAAAAGGGCACATTGTGAAGGAGAAAAGTATGAATGAACCTGAACATGGAAATCTGAGAATCTTCGAATTATTTCAAAATGCTCTACAGACGCGTTCCCCCCCAGGTGCAAGGGGGAGGGGGGGGAATTATAAAAAATCCGAATATTTTGCGCACCGCAGCTTCTATCTCCTAAATGATTTTTTTGTACCGTATTTCCTCGAATAAGCGCCCCGGCGTTTATTATTTTCAGCTCCTTCTACCCCCGGCGCTTAAAAGAGACCCGGTGTTTATTAGAGGCCCGGCGCTTGCTTGTTATTTCGTACCCAGTTGCCATTCAAATTTTCCCTAAATTTTAGCCTCAAATGCCTTAAATTAGGCAATTCAAAAGCAAATTTCAAAACTGTGAAGTAATTTTCACAAACTCGAGGCTTTAAGCGTTATATTCTGCAAAGAAACACTTGAATCTGCATGCAGTTTCGCCGTATATTGCTTGCTTAACACAGATTTGAGTTGACTCCAATAAGCGCCCCGGCGTTTAATGGAGGCCCGGCGCTTATTATTTTGAACTCATTGTGACCCCGGCGCTTATTGGAGGCCGGCGCTTATTAGAGGAAATACGGTACCTGCTCTAATTCTGAAGCTGAAACTCCAGCAGAGATGCAACGTTTTACGCCATCACAGGCTTTGTCCGCTACAGTGGAAACTCGATATAACGAGTTCTCAAGGTACCCCAGAAATCCATACGTTATAACGAGTACTTTGTTATACGCAATTAAAATATCAGTATTTTCAGGTATGGGGACCGAAACACTGATACGTTATATCGAGTAAATACGTTATTTGCATTTCCGTTATAGCGAGTTTCCACTGCATACGCTGACGGCTGGGATTGCGCCCATGGCCTTCAGTTTTCACAGCCTTCACTTTTAGTGAAATTAACTCATTTTACAGCGCCAAAATCACCGTGGCTTTCGTGTCATTTAAAGGCTTCAGTGGACGGCTTTCACAAAATTTTCAATACGTTTTCTCGTTGCTCCTTCCATATTGTTTTGCCCACTTATAACAATGGAACTAACTTGGAAATGCACGAGACTGAAGAATTATTATTGCAATCAGCTCAAACTCGTTTTAGTTCAGAGGTCATTGCAAGTACATGTGTTTCTGAAGCTTCAGCTTCGTCCGCTCCGAGAAGAACTGCGTCAACATTTTACTAGTGCTACGTCCTCATGTTAATTGCTGCCATAGGTGTGGCCCACTTGGGGATGCCCGAGCCCACATTAGGCCCGCCCGAAGCCCATCGGGCATGGGCGGGCATGGACGCTCAACAGAAAATTTTTGGGCTCAAGTGGGCCGCCAAAATAGGGTTTCATTCATTCCGGGCGGGCATGGGCTTAGGCTTCAGCAATGTGCTTGGGCGCCCGAAAGTGCCCACCAATGATGTTATCAACAAAAATTCTGAATTACCGTAAAATCATACGGAATCTGAAGCTCAGTAATTTTTTATGCCAACTTCAGCGTGACGGTGACTTGCTTGCTTCAGAAAACTCTGTGGTTACGGTGAGAAGCGGGAACAGTTAGTCCATAAGGATTAGCGGATCCAGAAATTTCATAAGGTGGTGCTAAAGCACAGTTTTTGTGAAATTTGGCCCCAAAACACTTTTTTTGAAGCTCAAAACTTCATGTTTGCTATACAAAATATACGGTCAAGGGGGTGCTTAAGCCACTTTAGCACCCACTAGATCCGCTACTTAAACAGGCACATGATCATATATGGATATGTTGGTCGTTTAACACCACGCGGCCAACACATTCATTGATTAAAGCCGTAAAAAATGCTTGTTAGAAAGGCACTGCAAGGTTAGCTAGATTCGCAATAAATCCCTAGCATAGAATAATTTCCCAGGCTTGCCCCAAACGGTGGACTTAAGGGAAGTAATGATTGCTTTAGCGGTACGTTTACTTTTGAGGATACGCTCGAAAGCCCGTTTGCGGTCCAATAGCCCATCGGGTGCCCACATGCCCAATGGGTGCCCGCTGGGCGGGCAGACTCCTTGAATTTTTCTGATTGGGCCTGATCGGGCGGGCATGATATGCTGCTGAATTTTTCGGGCCGGGCTGGGCAGCCCACGGAAAATATTCTTGAGCAAATGGGCGGGCTGGGCTGCCCAAACTCAAACGGGTTCCGCCTATGATTGCTTCCTCCGGAGTATCAAGTGCATCTAAACTGCGGGAAATAACACACGCGTTTGCTAAAACTTTATATCCTGATTTCTTAATGTTCGTTTTCGACAGAACAGTGGTTGGGAAACCTGGGTTCTTGCGAGCTACAAAGTTTGAGACTCTGTCGACAACTGCTGCGATTTTGTACATGAGCGTTACTGCGCCCGCTGAGATAGTTTTGCTATGCGTTATGCGCAATGATCATGCAGTTTTGCTTGATAATGCAGAAACTAACAGCGATAGCCTTGAGAATATTCAGAAGAGGAATCCTGAACTCCACAAAAAAATGCAGGGACTCGCTGTGTACGCTTGGACACTACAATCCAGTGAAAATAACTGCCTTGAACCGGGATTCGACTATGACATTAGTGCCAAGAGTCATCCATATTGCATCGTCAGCGAGATGTCTCACAGGTTTAACTTTACGCTTCACTTTGAGCACAAGATGTCCTACATACTTGCTTTACCCGATGGTTACATTAGCTGCATTCAAGGTCACCTCTACTTCTACACAGACTTACACAAGTGGATGACAGCATCCGACACCTTCAATACATACGCATTGGTCACGGGGGGTGACAAGTACGTGCGGTTCACATGTGTTCAGGTGAATGACATGGCTGACATGAATATAACAGGACTTTTGAACGCCTTAGAGTCCAAAATGTGGGCGCTGTCGCTAGTTTCGTCCATGCCAATGCAGCTCTCTACGCCGTCATAAAATACAGTAATAAGTAACACAAATGCACGTGTGAGTTTGTCCCGCAGATATTCATCTTCGTGTTTGGATTCTTCTTGGGAAAATGTCAAATTTCCAAAACGTATTTGAGAGAATTCGGCTGCCAATCATTATAATAACTATTGCAATAGTTAGTTAATATTCTTTGGGCTTGGGTCGCCCTGCTCACAAGCAGCGCCTATCCTGAAATCGGAATGTACTGAAGGTTTGTGACCACAGCATCACCCCCAATACCCCAAAATAAGGAGCAGCTGGCACAAACGAAACTGGCCATACTCTCCTCAACTTATTACCTGCACGAAGAAAAAAGATGGCCAATGTTGAATGTCACATTTGATGAACTCAGCTTTCCTGACTTCAGACACAGCCACAGAAAATCGGAATCCATGAAGATCTTCAATATTAAATACATTTATACATAAAATTCTGCCATTCAGGTGGCTTACTTGGGGCGGTCCAACGGAATGAACCAGAAGGTGGCCTTGAGTTTCAAGTTACCATCGGAATACATGTTGCTAGAAACAGCGTTGGACTTACAGATTTTCATGCTACTGATGGAGCTGAGTGGGCTTGGATGGAGTAAGATTCTACAGAGGGGAAATGAGATTTCTGTTTATGCAATGACTCGTGCTCCTTATGAGGAACAATTTCCTTCGACCCATTTTTGGCACTGCGCACTGGTGTAGAAAGACTGGCCGACGGCGGGGTTGTGGACATGTGAAACAAAAAGAGACTGTAAATATGCCGGTAAAACGCTGTGCCAACCAGCGCGTGAAACTGCAAAAGAGAGCTTGGTGATGACCTGATGACATTTAACATCTGGTTCTTGCTCTTATGATCCATGTCCACGCATCTGCTCCACAAACCTGGTAACGGAGTTGGTAGTGACAAGGATGCTATGATTGATGTACTCTGTATGGCCAGCAGTTGTCAAACCAAACAAATTGTTGAAACATGCCAAGCCATGCGTGAAGACGCCCCGGATGATCTCCCAAGGAAGAAGCTGGGCAGCGTTGTTAAGAGATTGACGATCGTTTTAGCTATTGCGTAGTTTGCTGTTCATTAGCATGATCTGGAAGCTACGACAGATTCCAATAGAATGAGCAGCAGAGTTTAATGCTCGTGACTTACAGACAGTCTGTCCTTCCGCATCCTCAACACCTTAGAACTGCGCCTGGCCTGCTGACCGGCAGTCTGACATCCTAGATGGCCCACTGTCAGCCTGCAAGATTCATTGAAAATGCCCGGCCAGTAGACTCTGATATTGAATGAAGATGACACCATAGGTAGGAATAGTTCCCAAAACCGACAGAAAAAATAAAAATGTTGAATTTCTAGGACAGCGACGCTTTATATACAAACTTTCCAACCGTTTCAAAGAAGTGCATGGGAAAAATTCAAGTCCTTGGAATCCAATGCTATTAAGGCTGACCGTATATACGAGAGCAGCACAAGGCCGTGCATCGTTTTCGCTTGACAACTTTCAACCACACGACCTTGATCAAATGTTGTAAATTTATTGAATAAGCACTAATTTTATGTACATTTTACAGGACAAAGCAGTTCAAAGGACCAAACGAGATGAGTTATTTCACACACTACCACAAATCAAGGCGTTGAGGGAAGCAGATAACTTCGGCAAAAGGTTTCAAGTGGGCGGACCCTGTAAGTAGCAAATATTTACGTCTATAAAAAATTTACTTGAGCTCATCTCAGTGGTGACTGCGACTTACTGGCTGCAGCGTTTGAGCCATAAGAAATAACTTTGACATGTAATGATGGCATGCGGGCAAATACAAGGTGTCCAGAAACAGCTGAGACGGTAAATGCATTCAGTACTTCGTAAGGCGCGTAAACCAGGCAGAGTTCCTTCAGACCTGTGTAGCAAAATAAATTTGTTGTGTTAAGGGCAGGCTTTTTGAAAAAGCGACTAACTGCCAGTGCCTTACTCTTTGCATAAGTCAAGCTGGGGCGTGTTGGACAAAGCAGGTAGTTTCGCAAGTCGATTATATGCCCTTCTGCATAAGTTTTGAGGACTTCGCGCTCGTCCTCCGTAATGCCGCAGAATAATGCATCCAACGTCACCCCTGTAGGTGAATTTCCTTCACTCATTATGCAAACCTTAAGTCGCTCAAGTGAAGGCAGTATACTCCAGACAACATGTAAGTCATAAGCGTGGTCGGTGCTGAGTGTGTCACAGACATCCATACAGGAAAGCCACTGGAAGGCAAAGGACGAGAATTCTGGAAATATGTCTATGCAGTTTTCAATGAAGATGACAGTGCAGGGGGGCTCGGCTAGCTTGATTTCAGTCACAGAGGTTACTGGCACACCAACTTCGGGCTCCAGGAATACGGCAGTGTCAATTTCATGGCTACAGTATCCTTTGAAGTCAATCCGGACTGTTTGCAAGCTGGGACAGCAAGTGTGTAGCCTTAGTGCCATAATTATTGTCCAGAACTCGTCGCTATTAGCCGAAAAAGGAAAGTAAAGCTCGAGGGACTCCAATTTTTCTAGTATTAAGCCAATGGCATCGACAGCTTCGTAGAATTTAGTTGCGCACACAGAGAGTTTCGCTAATGTTGTGGCTGAGCTTTTCAGCAAGCTCTGGAGGTGGTTACACCAGGCCGGCCCGAAAGCATTATCTTCATAATCAAAAAACTCGAGTACCGTGAGATGAGGGTTAGCTTCGACCACTGTGGCAAGAGTGTTGTTGACACCTGTGACGGGCTGGCATGTTAACCCTGTTAACAACCTGATAAGCCTAGGCTCCACATTGCTCACGTCGTCCAGCCTAAATAGCCCGACAATTTTCTGCAAGTTCGGAGCTTTTCGAGCTACTTCCAAGGTTTCTATTGGGACCAAACATGAATGCTGCACAGATAAGACCTTGAGCGCGGGAAAACTAGGAATGGGCTTCCTGAATAAGTCCGCGTCGTTTATTATACCATCATCGCTCTGAAAATTTAGCAAAATTAATAATTTCCTCCCCAAGAAATCACAGCTCGCACAGCGTATTTAGTTCAGCCAGTCCACTTAAAACTTTGAGCTCAAACCAATGTAAGAAGGTCAATGTTGTTTCTCTAACTACAGCAAGACCTTTAGGTCTTGTCTGTTAAACGAAATACACTCAAACTTCGATAAGACGAACACTCGAATAACGTACACTCCGACATAACGTACAGATTTTTGGGCCCCTTGGTAGCGCATGTAATGTAAAAAACATCAGCTATAACGTACCTCCACAATAACGTACCAAATTTCCCGGTCCCTTGACGATCCGTTTATATCGAAGTTTCAGTGTAACTGAAATGCAAGTGAATTTTTTGTTTTATGCATCACTCCCAAGCTTTCACTCACCCGGTTGAAAGTTTCATGTAGGCATCCTAGGCAAACTCGCCAGATTTTCCGGAGGCTAAACCGGGACACCTCATAAACTACCCCCCCCCCCATTTGCCAGTAGCGCACTGGAAAATTCAGTAAAAAAGGCTAACTTATGCAGACATTTTGGCCGGTTAGTAGTGAAGCCTATTTTTGGCCTTTTCAGAAAGCGTGTGTGCTGAGCAAAAGCTCGTTTCTAAATTTCCAGACCATGAAATAAAATTCACTCCTCCCTGCTACAGAACTGAATTACTGTATTCGCCGAAGGAGCAAAAAGCAGGCGCCTACTGTACTCAAAAACACTGAAAGTCCTTAGACCTCCTGGTCAAAGGACGGAAACCGTCGGTCCAGTGTCCGAAATCCACTTATACACCGGAAGGGGAATAAAAATGCACGTGAAACGTTGTACAATCCAATCCCATTCCCAATCCGCACTTAGCGTGTAGACATTCCATATTCCATAATCCAAATGTGTGAATTTTTAGGGAAATTCCAGCCAAAGTGATCTGTGGCGTTGGAATTTACTTTCAACGCTTTTTGGGTAAATTTATAGCAGTTTGACCTAAAATCTGACTAGGAGCCACGCGCAGAACTTAGTGGGCCACGATATCTTAAAGATTCTAAGCATGATTAGTAGCAAAGCAGGGCCCCTAATCCAAATTCCATATTCAAAATTCCATATTCCAGAATCAAAATCAGAGCAACATTCCTCATTCCAATCCAAGCTCCAAGAACTTGCATTCCATATTTTATTCCGTATTTTTTGCATTATAATCCAAGAAATATTCCATGTTCCTTAAATTGGTGGATTTCGGACACTGCGTCGGTCCGACTTTGGCTCAACCGTGGGTGTCAAAACTGCCTGTTCCCTTTGTCCTGAATTTTATTGAATTCCACTTATTTCAGCTTTATTATTGCCCAGCAGATGCATCAACTGCTTGAATCGCGAATTTGTTAAGGTCGGAGGTCCTGTGTTGGCATCAGTTAACGGGAACGTACAAAGATATACAGAAAATTTGCGCCGGAGGCGCAAAAATTCACAAACTTGAGGCCACAAATGTGAAGGAACTCTGCTTCGGAGGTTACAAAGGGGTCGTTTTTCAGAAACCAGGACATGTCCGGCCCTGGTTGAGCTTCCCATTTTGCCCAGGGCAGCCCCGTTAAATCCAGGACTGTCCTGGGCAAACCAGTACGTCTGGCTGCTTTCTAGGCGTAATAAGTATAGGATCCCGGCATAGGATATGCAGACTTTATCCTATGTCCAGGAGCGCATGGGAGATCTATAGGATCCCATACGAAGACTGTACAACGATTCCTATGCGGTTTCCACTGCCACTTCCTGTGTAATACTGTAGCTACTTCTGTTAACGTTTTTTATAATTACTATGGGACCCTCGAATAAAAATTTTGCTGTAGATCAGGAAATACATGAAAACATTAATCTTTTGTTGCATAACTAGCCTCTCTGTGTCTTGAGTACTGTGTTCTAGCTTAAATATTGTCCCTTCGCAGCTACAAAATAGAAACTTTACCCAACAATAAAGTTCGGAGCCTAGCTAAGTTCCAAGCCATGACCAGCTCTCAATTTTAAATGTTTTTAACATGCAAGCACACAGTAACTGACGTGTGCCCCAGCCGCGGATCCAGAAATCGGCTGAGGGGGTGCTTAAGCCCAATTTAGTTAACAAGTCCCTTGCAGGGTTCCTCTTTAACTGCAAATTTTGCCTGTTTCGAGGTTTTTATAAAGGCAAATTTGGCACCAAGGGGGTGCTGAAGCCACTTTAGCACCCCCTGGATCCGCTACTGGTGTGCCCTAATAGAACACATGTCACTGTCCACAAATATATGAAAAATCACTACTTTTTTGAAAACCATGTCAGTCCGTCCCATCCACGCCGTGCCATGCTGCTTTAACTGTCAGAATGGCATGGTGGATTCTCCGTGCGTGTTCAAACATGTCTTGAACGACAACTGCTGACTAATGCTGCTCTCTGCGCATGACTGATTCGGTGCGGTCTGGGATACTAGCGCTCAGATCCTATGCGTCCACAAATCGTATGCAGTTTTCACCTCAGAATCTCATAAGATTTAAAGTGCACAGGAAATCAGGTTAATCCTATGAGTTTTTTGTGCATAGGATTCGCGTTGTAATATGGATAAGAACTTATGCAACTATGCTTAACTATGCATTGCAAGCGTGTAGCGAAGTAGAAGGGAAATTTTCAACCGGTTACCACCCCGCCCCCTGAGTTCCTTCCAGCTATTTTATGCTTTTGCTACCGTAATTACATGTCGTAGACCCCGGCTCCTATTTTTTCAAACAAATTCCACGCCCGGACAGCATTTCCTGCCTACCTCTTCAACTGAGACTGGCGAAACCACATAAGACGGGGCGCGTTATGAAAGCATGGCAGCAGGCTGTACTCAGAAGTTCATTAAAACAAGAACATTTTCACTTTTGCAGGGACTATTTCCTCGCGGACGGCGTCCACGGCATTCATTCTGTTGAACCCGTTGAGGGTGCAGCAAAGACGCCAAAAAGTTTTCTCGGGAGAAGATTTTTCTGTGCAAAAGTATGAGCAGATAATCTTTTACCCCTTAAGTTGAACTAGCTACGCGCGGCAGTTGTATGCTTCAGATACGCAGAAGCAGATGATCTGCCTTCGAGCTTTTGGTGTGAACAGTAAGACATAACTCTACCTAGCAACATCACATTACTAATATCACACACTTCAAACAATTTGAAATTTCGTATTTGGCTCGTTTTCTAATAGGAACCATTTAAAAGTACCATAAAACTGGCGGCGAAGGTGCCTCGTTTTTGGAAACTTTTAGCTGCAATTTAACGAGAATGGAGTATATTTCCCGGGCTTAAGCAATGGTCCGCCGTGAGGTGTGGACAACCTCTGTGCTTGTCCCCACCACGTTCCAAGCCGGGGGACATGTCCCTGCTGTTCCCCACAGTTCCGTCGCTATGTGAAAATCATTAAGGCGAAATCAATTTGGGCAAAAGGGGCTAAATTTGCTACCAAAGCGCTACCAAGCCCCGCCTGAGTTCTTTTTTTTGCAGACTTGTGCTACCGTGTGGTGCCCTTAGTTGGGACACTTTTCGCAACAATCCACCTTTTCCCTTTCATAACTTTTCCCCAGTGGTACACGGAATCATGATTCTTGGCAGAGGCAAAGTTCAACTATCG
>JAQFYD010001493.1:0-12009 GCA_034694225.1 Bourletiella hortensis
AGTATTGTGAAGGAAAAGTGCCATTAAATAGTTTCATTTCATATACTACAAGTACATCACCCCGTTCACCTCAGTTGGTTGGACAAGCCATTAAATGTGAAAAAGGGATTGCTAAATTCCTTCTTTTATTATTACATGCATCATTTTAGTTCTCCCCCATATAGTCGTATGTGTGTGATCCTGCTAAATTACTCTTGAATACTTTTCTCCTCTATTCACCTTCTTTTTCTTTCCTCCTTATTCTTTTATGCTATCACTACTTACTAATGTGAGACTTTTCATAGACTTCTCGCACTCACTTGCTCAGTCACAAGTCAGATCATTCATTTTGAACGTTAAGTTTATACTTATTTCGAGCATAATATGGAGTCGGAACAAAACCCATTTCCCAACAGCTCATATCCCATGTCCATTGTCTCACATTATTGCAATATTCTCACGGAATGGTTTCAGAAAAATCTTTATTAAATGGTACAAATGGGAAATAAAAGAATTTTATGTGGTCAACAAAGGTCGCTGCTCCTAATCTGCACTCACTCGCTATTGCACTCTCACTATCCACCGTCTAATATGCATAATACACGTCCCCGAAATCCATCCTAAGGCAGGCACCTTTCCAACGGAATTTCTCCTTATACTAAACATTCCCATTAAGTTTCACAAATGCACCCATATGGCCACATATCGCACGCAGTCCCGTAAGAAAGCAAGTATAGTAACATTCGTCGTATAACTTGGACAGAAATGGCAGCTTAGTATGAAAACAATGGGAAAACATACAAGTTACCCTGATCATTCCCTTGCGGGGGTTGTGGCCACTATACTGTCGTAAATGATTTCACTTCGGCCAGTCAGATCAGACCAGAAGGTGCATAGCAATAATAGCCAGTAGGGCGATGATTCATTAGTGGTAGCAAGCAGTAGCTTCAATGGTGTTGAACAGCCGAATAAGAGATTGTTAAGATAGGACAGCTAGCTATACAGCTATGCATGAACTAATTGCCAATTTGTTTAAAATTTCTCAACATGGAGATTACATATTTGCCTGCTGATGATCAGTGCTTACTTACTTACTTGTGGTCAAATCCATTTACTATGACAAGCTCTGAAAAGTAGTGACGAGATAAGGTGAAAAATTTCCGGTTTTCATATAAACAGTAAAACATATCTAAATGAACTGCTTTTTCTTTATTCATTCTCAGAATGACTTGATGACGACGATAGTTTTATTATTATATGGCTACCTGGCGGGAGGCAAGTAAAATTGGATTTGAATTCATAATATCGGCACTTTTTTTTCTCTCTCTCGCTCTCCTTGCTACCCCGACTGAGATTATGGGTGCGGGTAAGAAATTGCAAATTAGATGGTATCGTAAAAAATGATGCTAAAATCTCTCACCAATAGGCGCAGGCCGAGTGCAAATCATGCAGTATGGATTTGGGGTTCTAACAAAAAAAAAATTTCTTCAGCATCACAGGAATTCATGATGATGTAAAGGGCCGCCGGTTTGTAATAATGTTTGTCAGGTTTATTTTCGTCATAAAATTCACTACTTGCTGTTCTTGTTGGTTGGCGATGATGATGATGAGGGAAGAAGGGAAAGTTGACACATATTATAGGCTTTGTTTTTGTTCAAGTAAAAGTAGTAGCATATCGTGGTTATAATTTATTTCAGGATCAAGAAAGAAGACGAAGAATAACTTGGAGAAGATATTCTGTTCAACTGAGTTGGAAAATGGTTATGGTAAAGAAAGGGTAAAAGAATAAAGTGTAAGCAGAGAACCACAAATGATGGAGGCATTAAGGCCGGTCATCAAAGTGTGAGTTTGAGGTTGTACCATTCCTTGTAGTAGCAACAATAGTAGAGTGTGTCTACGTGTGTGTGTGGAGCACGGAGCAGCACAAATAGCCTCATATATAGAAAGTCGTAAAAGGAAATTCATTTCCAGAGTCGTTAAACAACAATAACTGGCAAAGGGAATTATCATAAAAAGAAGAGTTTTTTACACACAGGTGTGCGAGTCACGGAGGTTCCTGTTGGTCTTTCATTAGCGATTTCCTTAACTTTTTTCCACACATACTATACACAAGGGCCACCATCGAGATGAATTCTTCATAATAGTAATAATATCTTCCTTCCTCTTGTACATACACCACCACCAAGTCCATAAACACATGTATGTGTGTGTGCTCGCTGTTAACCTAAGCTTAGAAAAAACTTTAGACCATATCATCTCGAATGTACAGAAATCTGAGGATATTTATACCATTGTCTTGTTGTTATTTTACAGGGTGGGTGTAGCTATATATATGTAGAAATATGTGAGTGAGTGAAAAAATCCATGCTGTACCACCCCAACGCTTGCAAATTGTTATTAACTATTATTATCAGTGTCATTAATTTCCCATTGTCTCACCCTGTAACAAGCAAGTGAATATCCAAACCTGTCAACAACAACAACAGCAACAGCAGAAAGAGCTTCATCTCAAACCCTTTGCTATACGATTGGATTCATAGATATATACACCACCGTTCCTTCTTCTTCAACTTTTCACGCTTTAATCTCCTCTTCAATAATTATGCGTGCTTCGCGTAACTATCATCACAAGTTAACCTTTGATTTCTTTGGCTTGGAAACCCTCCTTTACATACCTCCTTCTCCGCCTCCTTCTCCTTCTCATAGCATTTTAGTGTTAGACCGTCTGTCTGACCACAGAATTTTACTCTCTGCGTACTATACACTTTCCTAAAATAATTCTCGACAACCGGCATCGATCAAGGGCTTGGTGGAGAAACGGTCAAATGGGTTAATTACCGCTCTTGTATTAGTATGCACCATTTATAGCTATGGTAGTTTTGAATGCCTCATGGGAAGAGCGACAGAAAGATTTGGACGAGGGTGAAAATTTTGCAGTAATAGCAAGAGTAGTAGTTAATGGAAGACTTTAATTCCTATGACATTTGATACTTTATCATAAATTGCATTATTATTTAACAAGACCAGCAGCAGCAACGGGAGTTTAGTAATTGGAGCAGTAGGAGCTGCAACCTCAGCTTCTCGCATGCTTCTTTCTTGCTGTTCTTCCGTATTCAAGGCCAACTCAGCAGTAGTCGTATACAGTTCAAAGGCGTAAAACGATGCTGTTGTGGACGACAAGAGCAACTAACTATACAACGATGAAGTTACCAAAGGTAATTACACGTTCGCAGTTCCTCAAATGTACACAACATGATACGCGAGCGAGCGAGCAAACATTGTAGAATTGGCTGTTCATTCACCATCACCACCACCACTACTTGAACATAGCCATGAAGAACAAGAGAGGGATTTTTGGTCGATAATTATTTAGCTCGATAATTTCTTACTCGAACTTGTCAAAGCAAGAAGGCAAGATTCTGACTGGGCAATTTCCCTTCATGATTTACAACATTGGCCAAGTAAATAAGGGACAATTAAGCCGCCGCTACTTCCTAATTAATACTATCATTGAAAATTAAAGGGCACCATCCCAGCCAGATAACTGTTCTTACGAAATCCAATCATATTGCATACTGAATTGTATACATTACTTTACTCCCTTCCCATCTAATACAATATGCTACCAACAGGCTGGCTCTGCTACTGCGGGTTGACATACATGCCCCAAAGGCATCGTAATAGCAGCAATTGGCCACCTCATAATAATTTCCTACTGCTCACCAATAATTTACAGACCATAGTTATGATCCACAACAGAGGGCTGTTATTATATATTTTTCCAGTTCAGTTTGGGGAATCTGGTGCAAAGCAATTATTTATTACTATTGACAAAACAAGCAGTTTGCAAAGTTAAGTGAGAAAATGCACAATGACTGACCGCGACTCCTTATTCTGTATGTCTGTCCACGAGGCCCTACACTACACATGATGTGTGTATGCTGCTGCACTGCATTGCACTGTAGTTAAAGTCTTTATCATAATCATATGATGATTAGGTGCCTTTATTCCTTTGAGGTAATTATTATTATGAATACTACTTTTCTGATACTGCAACATTATTATTGGTGCTGACGTCTACTACTAAACTACTGACAGCTTCTAACCGTAACGTTGAAAATTATTATTATTATTGATGATTTTGTAATTATTGACAGCCTTGGGTACTAGTCAAAAGTTACATGAGAGTATTTCAAAGGTGTGAATACATGTGGAGCTACAATTATTATTATCACCATGTCATTATGAATACGATGGGATTCAATCTTTGAACTGCACATTTGTTATTGTTTCCGTCCGTGCTAAATTTAAAACTATTACATTAACGATAAGTTCTTGGACCTATCAACATATTACATTATAAAGCATCTATAGCAGTCATAATTATTAATACGTCTCTCACTCAGAAGACAGACCGCATGCTTGAGTGGTGCAATTATTACGACAAGAAGGGAAAGAAAGGTTCCCTTGGCAGTGACAGTCATTTGGACCAACTCCTCCGCTGCTTTAATTTTTAATGCATAAATAATTAAGTTTCCTATAGTTGTTCAATCATGTTATCCTTAGGAGTTTAATCCACTTTGTCGTGTACACAACATGTTAAAATACATTAGGACGGGGCTCGTCCAAGGATAATACTG
Source organism: Bourletiella hortensis (assembly GCA_034694225.1). Lineage (NCBI taxonomy): Eukaryota > Metazoa > Arthropoda > Collembola > Symphypleona > Bourletiellidae > Bourletiella > Bourletiella hortensis. The sequence goes on from JAQFYD010001493.1 coordinate 4,620, forward strand.
ATTCTTCTATTCATTGAGAAGTAGTATAGTAGCTAAAGTGAGACCTCTTCCTATGCATAAATGTCTCCCATGGAAATATATGAATTACACTACTGGCGCAGCTATAGGTAGTTAGCAAGTACACAAGGTAAGAATGATGACAGATGATTGTCTCGCTCAGTGCAGCAATAAGCGCTGCATCTTATTACTGTTCTTATAAGCTGAATCTATGAGGGTCGTTTGGGTCCATTATGTGAACTTGTAGTACGTGCACAAGCTATTACGATTCAATTATTTTTCCTTGCAGTTTCACATGAAGACTGGCTGGCTGACTGGCGAAAGGATCAGCAAGATTGGTCAAGTTTCCTGGTACAAGTAGTGCGAATGATCATTTGTTATCGTAACCCCGACGGATGCTTGATCAATTTTTTCGCTCCACAAGTCACCGACACTTGATAACAAGCCATAAGCAAGGCTCATAAAACTACTATAGTCTTTTATAAGCCTTGGCCATAAGTTAAGAATGGTTTATGAGTACCAAGCCTCTACTTTCAGGGTTTTTGACATGAATCAAAAATTTTGAAGGAATCATGTCAACAATTAGGGAATGCTCTCAAGGTTATTATTATAGACTTTGAAAAATGATGATGAAAGGAAAGAATAATGAAGAGACTTGTTCAGAAGCACTTTTCTACCAAGGTGCAAGAGAGCCTGGGAAGCTCAAAGTCTATGCCTAGCTATACCTTCTTTTACATCTTTTCCATACTGAGATGATAGAGGGGAAAGAGGGAGAGAGAGAGAGGATAGAGTACACACATCACTAAAGTCTTGAAGGAACATAAGTAAGCTTTAAATGGTTGTAATTTTACGGGTTGGGGGAGACATCGATTAGATGAGTGTGTGTATATGTATGGATATTCAAGTATTTGACGTGGGAGACAAGAAGAGTAACTGAGAGAACAGGGAGACAGATAGATAGAGACGCGTTACGTTTTTTGACCCTTTGCTTGTTGAGGAACATGAGGATTTGCATGGATGGAATCATCTGGACACGCTTATTGTAAAGAATTATCGTCAACGTTTGGCTGCTCAGTCTTTGCTGAGCTGCTTCACTTAGAATCCCACCATTATATTATCTTATGTATAACTTCTTCTACATGGTCTGTTAGTTAGTTGTCTGTCTGTCTCTCTGTCTGACGTAAGCCTTATTATTTTCCTGGTAGCTACTATACATGAAGATGAATAAGGAGAAGGAAAAAAGAAGAAGAAGCATATAATCTTACTACCAAGTACGATCTCTCTGTTTGACACTGTCAAGTGAGGTAAAAAAGTTTGGGGTGAATGAGGAATTGTGTGTGTGTGTGTGTGTATGTTAAAACAAATTCAAGGCGATTGTATGTGAAGACAATATGAAACGTATATGTATTTCTCATGGGTAGGGCTGGGGAGAGGAAGAAGAAGAAGAAGTGTAGAAGGGAGAGAAGAAGACGAAGAAGATGAAGGAGGAGATGGAAGCGCAACATGTGTTAATGAACGGGCCTATTAGCAATACTTGTCAATTCTCAAGTTTCTTATTTTTAGTGACTTGACTTGGGATGGTCACAGTGGGAATTCTTTCTATTCCATCCTCTCACTCATCTTCTTCATAAATGCTCAAGCTTACTTGGTCTGCAAACTCTTGAAAATACTACCATTTTACACATACCCGTAGCCCTAGAGAGAATCTGAGGATGAGTTGGCCTATACACGTCATACTTCTACTCTCAGCTTCGAACGTGCAGTTGAGGTGTATAGCTATACACAATATTATTGGCATCCTCACTTCATCATCTTTAACCAACTTGTATTCAGGCGTAAATGTGTGCGTGTTAAGCCGTAAAATACGCAATTCTATCCGCATGCAAAATTATAATAAGTTACTCCAAAAATCCATAGCCACACGAAAACTTTTACCCGCTTTTAAGACGCAAATCCATAAAATTTCACTCAGGCAATGATTGCTGGCTACTTCATCATGAAATGCGACTGATCACTTGGGGACGGAAACTTTAGCTGCATTTATAATCACGTACTTTAAGGAAAGGAAGGCTCTAAATGGACTGAATTCTTAATCTTGAACAAACAAATGAACGAGTATGTAAAGTGAAAACAAAAGGACGGTTGAAGACCAACATTTTAACTAATTTACGTATTCATGACTGCCATGCGAGGAAAATGCGTTCTCAAAAAAACACTAGCCATAGCCAAACTCTAACCTGAAGAGCAATGAAAGGAGGGGAAATGAGGTATACATAAATGCGGTAATATTGTAAACGAATTCAGCTCCAGTTTACTTCAGTGGTACTTATGATTATGATGGTGATGGTGGTGATGACAGTGCATAGAAGAAAATTTCCCTATTCTATACAGTATATTGGCCTTCATGTGTAATTTCCATTCGTAATGACCACTGAGACTTTGAGACGTCGGTATTTATCGCCATTTCGGTCATACTTTTTTCTTTCTCTCGGCTCTTTAAGTGTGCACATTGTACACAGAGAAAAATACAACTTGTGAATTTTTCAATAGCTTTTTAACTTTTGTAATTATTATTTCTTCACAAGCTTCTTTTTTTAGCTTTTTCGCCCAGAGCAGAGCTCATCAGCTCAGGTGTATGCTCTCAGCTTTTCTATCTCGTCATAAAGAAGTGCAGCGAGCTCGTGTGTGAACAAACTGACGACCAAACCGAATGGATGGACAATGTGGTCAAATAGGATGTGAGGACGAAAGAGGACGAAGAAGGGTGAAATGCTTATGATGATGATGAACTGCTTAGCAACTCTGACAGAAAGAGGAACCATAATACACAGAAAAAAGAACAACAAGCAAAGCTGAATATAGCAATATTACAGAGGGGGTGGAACAAGAGGAATTTAAAATAAAATGACACAGTCTGTCGTCATAATTAAGTGGGAAAAAATAATTTCCAGCTTTTGTTCTCCATTTAGCAGCAGCAGACGGACTTGAGCATCTTTTGTCTTCAAACTTGATAGCAGCAGCATATAACGGCAAGTTTCATCCTTTTTTCCCCTTCTTTACACAAAACATTGTTGTTCTTCTTAGCTATAGCTGTTGTTGAGGCGGAGGAAGAGGATGCGTTAGCCTTTCATTCAAGCCTTTTATATTTAGGAGGAAGTTCACAATTAGCTCAATACTTATGATTCATTTGCATATACATGGAAAGCCGCAGAGTAGCTAAGAAAAGATTCAAACAGTAGGGTATTGCTGTACTTGTATTTATCGACAAGTTCTCAAACTGTTCAGGAAAAACATGCTACCATCATCCTTTCTTATTCCAGAATGCCCTGAACTCGTCCATTCGCTGTATGATTTCATCAGTGGTAGCGGAATGAGCATTTATATTCCTCATTCTGTGAAACATGGGTATCATAATCGAGTCAAATTACCACACACACATATTCAGCGAGTCGCTAATAGCTACAGTGCTTGGGGGATCCAGTCCACGTCACGTGAACGAGAATATAGTATAATTGTATTTGAGAAATGAATTAACAATGCATTAAACGACTACTACCGGAAGGCTGAATCAGAGCTAAACCGCAAATTACACGTGTAATCAGTAAAATACAAAAGTTATAGAATAGTACAATTAGTTGTTGCTTCACAAATCATAACTATCCAACAGCAAACTCAAGCCAATCGGCCGTAGTTATGTATGCATACAAACTTGACACAAGCATGTGAAATATTCTATGAAATTGTTGTTACGACATACACTAATAATTTGTCATAGTTAATCCTAAATCAGCAAACTTCAAGTTACTCTCAACAGCAGTAGTATATTGTACTCATCATTGTAGTGAATTTTCAGCATAGTTTCCAAGCCACAGTATGGAAGTTTCGTCCTGTTTTGCTGTCAAGTAGCCTTCTGCAACACTGTACAAAATTCTAGAGGCTGAGCTCGACAAATCAATGTGTGTATACGGGCAAAATATAAATTATTGTAATATGGGGCAAAGTAGCAATGAATAATATAATGTCACAGAAAAAAGACCTGTTGGGAGGATGTTGGAGAAAATGTGGAGCTCCAGTGTGTTGCAAATCAACTAACTAAGAAGATGAATAACTTGAAAAATATTTCGTCTTTCAATTCCCATTAGTCACACATAGTGTAGAGTGTAGTGCGAGAAATGATGATAATGATAACATTGAAATCTACATTTCCAAACGAGAGCATATATGAAAGAACATAAATCGCTGCTGATGCTTCTATGTAGGAATCACAGTAATAATAATTACCATTGTTCTATCTCTCTCTCTGTTGCTCCTATAGTTACGTTTTTCATACCCACGTGCAGCTTACATAGCTTTGCCTGTTGAGCTGAATGGAAGAGACTCGGCCATAGATAATGAGTATTTTATGAGCGAGTTAAATTTATATAAAATGTTCTCCTCTACTCTAATAATTATTACCGCCTCTTTATTTTCTAAATGCAAAACAGTCCTACATCCAACAACAAACAGCAGTAAGATCATCAACTCGTTTACTCCTCTTCTTGCAAGCCGTCATCCTTCATCTTGTATTATACTATGTATGATGAGCACAAATACATATAAATTTTGTTACATTCATTCATGATGATGATGGTGGTCATGATGACGACAAATGCTTTTAGTTTTAAGGCGAAACTGGCCAGATACTTACTACTGCCGTCTTATTGTTGTTGCTGTGTGACAATACAAAAGCCGGAGGAGACTGACAAACTCGTCGTAAAAGATTTAACAGACGCACATGAATAATAATGACAGGATTCAGATTTGAGTTGTTGGGAGAAATAATAATTATCAAGTACCACCTATTTGTTTCTCTTATGTACATGCATTATATATACTGTGAGGGGGGAAATTAAATTGGTAATGAATTGTGTCAGTTCCAGTTCCTTGTTGTTGTTGTTCCTTCTGAAGCTAAAATCCAGCCTGTATACACTATAGCTATACACATAGCTAATATACAGACAGACGGAACGGCATCATAGACTCATCATCATCAGCCCCCCACATTATTATGCAGGCACTGTGAAAAGACACAATTGGAAATGCTCTTATTATTTCACATTACATGTCGTCTGCTGCTACTCATTACATTCATTACCTCTTCTTCTTCTGCAGATGACTGCTTGCTATACTCTGTTTAAAGTAATGAAAACTTATTACTTTTCAACTCTATCTCCCTTAATTCTGTTAATAAAAATTTAGTCTGAAAAATTCTTCCATCATGCACAAACATCATCATCAACATGAGCTTAATTATTATCTCCCTCATACTCTCATCCTGTAATGCGACGACATCATCACAACCACAACTAACATGTTATAGAGATCCATCCATCCGTCCAATCATATTGCTCTTCTTGAATACTTTTCTCCCTCATATATTCCCACAGTAGTAGAAGTAGTAGTATTAGAAACAATCGAGCAACGTATTACCTTTAGATGACATCTGTTTAGACAAATTTCAGGATTACATTTTTAATTAGAATTTCCAAAACAGATTCTAGAAACCAGAGATTCTATTTATAATGGTAATAATAATGGTAGCTATTCCAGCTTTTTTACGGTTTAATATCTTCACTTCGTTAACAACAACAGCTTGCAACATCATCATAAATAAGATCATTCCCTGTAGATCTAGAGCGGCACGTGTATAATAGCTATACCTTCAGCAGCACATTATGGAAAGAAGTTGCTTGAATGAAGGCTTTCATAGGAAACCAAAACGAAAGGATTACGAGGAGGAGACCAAGAAATGCCTTAACTTTCTTGAAAAAACGTTAAATATTCTCCGTCTTGCTTATCACTTGATTGAGCATATTTTTCCAGTAAAAACTCGTATTCTTGACTGCTGAATCCATGAGCGGGTGGCCTTTGCCAAGAGTCTATTGGAAAGAATAAGTGATTTTCCACGAGTTTTGTAATCTCGTTTATGTCCGCCGCTCTGAATAGTGAGTTAGGAAAGCAGTATTATGATCCGCATTAAATTTGAGTTTGTTATAGCAGAGCCATTCGGCACGGACAAACGGAAGTGTTCGGTGAATGTCCATGCCGTAGTATGAAGAACGACCACCAGCAGCATTATATACGTTGCTGTTGTATAGAGTTGGGAAATTTCGTTTATTATCATCAAGCTCGGAACACAATGGAGCGTCCTTTTGATATAAAAGCTGGGATTTCAGCTCAAGTGAAACGTACTGGTTGGTAGGTTAGTCCACGCTACGCTTCTCTTGTTCAAAAAGAGAAAAAAGAAACCCTCCTTTTCCACAAAGCCATGCAAACCAGGAGCCGGGCCGACTGCTGCGTGTAGTGTACTACATGCCTGTATAAATTTCACGTTGGAAAGGAAGGGTAAAGTGCTCCTACATATGGTGTCGTCTCAATGGGTTACATACTGAATACTACTCCTCGTCCCTTGATCTCCTCCGGCCAAAGTACTACTAACCATCATGATCGCCGTCATCTTTACGCAGTGGCTATATATGATAAGTAGAAAATGTTAAGCTTGCCACCCCGGAGAATTTGATGGGAAAAGGAGAGAAAGGAAGAAAGGGTTACGGGATGGCAAAGCAAAGATTAATAAAATACTCTGCTTGTTTTTTCACACAAGTTTCTCGCATATATGCCGGCTTGTGAAATCCACCTCTTCCTTTCCTTCCTTCATCATGTTCATGATCATGATGAGAGCAAAAAAATTATTTCATCCATTTCGGATGAATTTGAGAACGCTTGAGTGATTTATGGAAAAGGTGGTTTACAAGACTTTAATCATACTGCTCAGTAGTAGTGCTGGTGGCTATTCAGGGAGCATTGTAAGAGGGATTCTCGATCCCGTTCATCTTGTCACTTGATGCTTCATCAGGACGCTCAAGACCTGGAAAGAAGCTTTGAGGGACTGGAAGCAGCAGTAGCTAATAGTGGCTTAAACCAGGAAGCTATAGCTATCTCCATCTTAACCCTTTCCATGCGTTGACCCTACTGGGCTGCGAAAGACCCTTTTCACACTCATTGAGCAACCTTTGAGGAGCATCATCGTCATTATAATCATCCTTATCTTCGTCATCATCATCATCACTGTGATGATTACAAGCAAATTTTTATGCCTTTGCAGTTCAAAAGGAGATGGTGGAATGGGGCATCGCGACGTTATACCGACCGGGCACTAGCTTTCTGTGTCCAATGAAGATCCCATCGCATATAGTTTGTAATACCCATGATTGCTGACCTTTAATGATCATGCGAAGCCTTTCCTTTTTCTGAATGATCGATCTGATAAATTTTCGATCAGTCATGAAGGAAATAAAAAATTATAATAAAAAAAATTAGTTATTTTTGAACTTGGTCCTGAGAAATTACGGAA